>JAGDQP010003942.1:43521-89385 GCA_022664845.1 Lepisma saccharinum | reverse complement strand
GGAGGACCACCAATATTTGAGGTTGAAAACTCCCGGAGTCTCTGATACTAAAACTGTTTTCAGTTTCTCCATATCATTTATACTTTTAGAGTTATTACAATTTCTTTTTTGATTGCGAGGGGTTCTTGCACTAAACCCATAAGAATACACAGAGCTACTTAAGATGGCCTCGTGACCTTAGTTTCTGCCCTGTTGCTTCGTAACTTGGTTCATATCACCTTTCGTCCTTTCCGAATGGAACGCCAAGGTCAAGTTTGCTCTTTTATCACCCAACCCTCTTCTCGTGATCCAAATAGGAGCCCTTCACTGTTTTCAATATGTATGTGCAAAACACACACACGCACACACACATAGACACTGTGAGTTCTGTACGTTGTGAGGAACAAGACAGCAAGAACTGGTGGGAGAAATGAACGCATGCGCAGTTAAGTGTGTGTTAGATCACGCGTCAGGTTTGCCAACGTCTATCCGGATTCCAGTAAAGGCATGGTATGAGTGAAAAAAGCTATACATCTTTATACGATTAGCGAGGGCAGCGCCACGCGCGGAATGTGCAGGAACTTAAGCTATACATTTTGTATGCACTTTTATATCAAACGGAATCCCGGATCCAATTTTACAAGTGAAGTTTTTTGAGGTACTTGGACGTTGTAGAGTACGAATAACACGGCTTTTAAAGTAAGACCCGAATACGGATCTCAGAAACACCGGGGTCTCATAATGACGGCGAACAGTAAATGTAAGTGAGTCGCAATGATAGTGGGATATATATATATATATATATATATATATATATATATATATATAATTGTGTCAATCCAATTTACTTCTAAAAATAATAATTAAGAACATCTAACATCGCATTTCGTTAGGCTGCAGTGGTTGAAAGTTTCGGAACGAAGGAAATGGCATTCATTCCTTCTGTTGTTTAAAATTCTATGTGTTCAGCAACCACCCGACATTTTATAGCGTTTGAAGTTTCTGAGCGATCATCATAATCGCGATAGTAGATCACGTATGAGCCTACTACTTTCCATTCCCCACCACAACTCTTCCATCCTTTCTAAGTCTTTTACGGTTTCGGTGTCCCACAAATTGAATTCGCTGCCAATCTCGATCAGAGAGTCAACTTCATTATCAAATTTTAAGTATATGGTCTACAACCACCTCTCAGGGCAACGCGACAAATAATGGGTTTCATCAACCTTCGTTAGAAATTCAATGAGTAATAAAGAAGTTTTAAGTACTTTGAAAACCATAAAACCATTAGATTCTTTAACTAACAATTTGTTGAGTTCTTGGAAAGTATTTATGAAGCCCACCGAAAAGACAACTTTAACTTTCTTTCCAATTGTTAAATGTTGACCAGCTCCGCCTTTTGTTTTCATGTCCATACTCATAAATGTATCATGATTTAATAATAATATTTACTTCTGTGGTGTTTCCAATGGTGAAATTATCTACATTTGCATATTTTTTGTAGTGTGAATGTGTGTGTGTGTGTGAGAGAGAGAGGAGAATCCTATAATAACTCGATTGTCTTAATTTCTAGTTTAGTCCACTTTTATTTTCGCTTCCCTTTTTATCATTAGTTTATAGGTTTATTGTTATTGTGTTTTTTAATTAAAATTTTTGGTTTAGTGTAAGAAAAGGCAGTGATGCTTTAACTTCGCCATGTAAAACAAGACGACATAAATAAATAAATAAAAATCTATACTTCAGAGTTTTGGTCAAGATGCTTCAAAAAGGGGGATAACGAAATGAAATGAAATGAAAGATAAGAAAATAAAATACAAAATGTAATTAATTACGTTAAAAGAAATTGACCGTAAAATGATATTTCTACAGCTGATTGGTAAATAATTCAGATGAATATATGTTATTTGTTGTTAACAAATATTAGTTAAAGTCTTACAAATAGATGACAATTCATATGACTTCTAAGTGTCTGTATAAAACCCAGATTATCTTTAGTCTGCATAGTCAGAATAATCTAAGCTGTGTAATACTCTTCTAAATAGAACCTTTAAGAAGGAAGTATACCGAAATGGAAAATAAATTGCTCGTACAGCTAACAGTAGGTTGACGTCTACTACGTTCTTTCATTGGGGTAAGGCTTAACTATAATCAAACCAATCAAAATTGAAATTACCGTAAATTTTAATATATTGAGAATTCATAACGAAATAATATGAACAACGTACAAACAATAATCATAGTTTTGAATCATTTCAAAGCAATGTAGTAAACGCTTATCCGAGGGACTTTGAAATAGAGACTACCAAGGAGTGCCGTAATACTTTTCAAAATTCTGGTTGTACCAGGGTGAGTCATATGTTCGTAGCGGTTTTATGGATAATGTGAAGCACCCGCCTCCTCCTATACCACAGAAGCCTATTCGGCGAAGTGCATCCCATCACACTGTATAGTCCTTCTCCAACGTTCCACCAGTGACAAGCCCCTGACGATACCAGGCTGAATTCTTTCAAGCAAAGAACTCAGTAATGCCAGTTGTCACATCATCCACAAAATGGAATTGTCTGCCCCGCAGGAAGTGTGCCATGGAACGAAACAGATGAAAATCAGATGGCGCAAGATCGGGACAGTAGGGGGTGTGTGGTAAAATGTCCAAGCCATACATGTCCGCAATGTGCTGGCGGACTCTTCTTGACCTGTAGCATGGAGCGTTATCAAATTGGAGGAGCAGTCGCTTTCGGTTCACCAGTGCTGGATAACGACGGCGCAAAATGTCGTATACCGGTTCAGCTGTTCAGCATACAATGTCCCATCCACGGAACGACCATGTGGAACGAGCACCCAGTGCACCGGACCTTCGAAATTCCACCACACACACAGCATTGTCTTCTCTTCAAACCACCCTCTTTGAACCACTGGCTGCGCCACGGTACTTGGTCGGAGCCATTGTTTCCCGGTGTCAGGATAACGAAGAATGATCCACTTTTCATCATTCGTGATGATTCGCCGCCAAAGCCTGTCGTCAGTTGGGTTTCGAGGCAGTTCTCTACACAGGGTCACACGGTGTTGAGCTTGAGCGGAAGTCAAATCATGGGAAAAAATTCTCGGTTGCCTGGAGCGAAACCCAAGTTGATGCAGATGACGAACGACACTGGTTTGTGATGTCTGGACCTCATCTGCCAGCTGACGCGTACTGGTTCCTGGGTTTCATCAACAGCGCTCAGAAGGGCATCGATATCCGTCGTCACAGGGCGTCCACTCTTGGGTTTGTCATCGAGACTGGTGTCACCAGGCCGAAAACGTTGAAACCACTTTCTAGCTGTGGACGGGTGGATAGTACCTTCACCTTCTACGGCACAAATTTCCTTGACTGCTGATGCTGCATTCAAGCCCTTTTCCCAGTAATGGCGCAGAACCACACGACACACAAATTTCTCCTCAACCGTTGTCCTGCCAACAGTGTATTCAACGCGTAGTTCCTCCCACACACCGTTAGCGCTGTGATCAGGCAGACACGTGACACGCTTTCTTGCACCACCATCTTCACCTGTTCTACACGTTGCACATGGTTTTCCGGCATCGAGTGGGCGGGGCCGCCCAACGCTACGAACATATGAGTCACCCTGGTATTTACAGTTTACTGACAAAAGAGATTTCTAACAGTAGTAGTTTTTCTTTCATGTATAAAATAAGAGAATCAGAGCACCAACTGAAATAAAATGGAGGAAGCTTAAGTGTGATCAGTCATAACACATTTATGAGTGCAGTGCTGATTGTTTGTGTGACTGCTCAAAAGATTAGGATACAAGGTTCCATCAGATCTGCAACGTAAGAGGTGTATTTACGTTGTTTTCGGAAGAAATAACCTCCTGCAGTGGATGGTCCGAAAACTTAAACCAGTGAGTAGAATATTACCTAGATCCCTTAATTGCTAACATTCCTAAGCGAATGACTGCTGATATCTCACACATATTGTGAATTTGACCGTTTTTCATTCGTAGTATACTAACTGCTTTGACACACACACACACACACAAAAAAATTGGTTGCTGCTTAAAGTAATTGCAAATTTAAAGAAATCGCTAACAGAGGAACAGAAACAGAGTTATCTGGACCTCTCGTTGAGACATGTAAGCCTACTTAAACGACTTTCAGTAGGTTTCAGGCAACGTTTATGACAATGAACGAAATATGACAAACACTACGCTCCTGAAACCAAAATTCAAAGCATGTTGTGAAAACCTTACAGCTCACCAATGTACAGTAGAAGAAACATCTTAGATGGATGCACCACCATTTTGCGAGATGAAGAAAAAGTCCGATGTGATTTTCCACCAGAGATTGCGATTCCCAGTGCAGACTTAGAACTATTGAGGCACGCAATCTATTTGCGAACCGTTTGACCCTAGTGTGTTTTACCTCTTTCCACAAATGATTAAATTCCTTCGTGGAAATCATCACAATCATGACCATGTGATATACAGGGTGGGGCAGGTAAATCTTATACATCATAGCGACAAATCCTTTAATGTTGTAGGTAATCATGGCAGAACCTAGGCTAACCAGGAAATGAAGAGGTATGCATGTATTGTATCCTCAGCTGCAGGCCACGCCAATTCAGAGATCGATGCATTCATGTTAGTCGGCTTGTCATTCGTCTTCAAAGTTCGTAGAGAACTGGGTGCTGCTAGGAGTGATTTAGTCATACCGGACATGTTCCTGTGGACATGAATTTTCTTTCAAATACTTGCCGCACCATGTACTGTGTAGAAACGAGGATTCGCCATCAATATGAATATTTTCTTACTATTATTAAGATGCTTCAATTCTTGATTCGATTGTGTTGCAGTCCAGAGCATAAATATTGAAGAATTGTGGCCAATTAGTTTCCATAGGAGACGTTCAAATACATAGGAGTAAGCCCAGTTCAGATATTTTAGAACACCCCCATCCTTGTAAGTAAAACAAAGCAAATGTCGGACTCCCTCCTCTTGTACTTTCACATTACTTTGCGTATGTCTTATGATTATTTTGTAGTCCAAATATCTATTTCAAATTTAGATATTAAATCATTACCAAATATAACCTTTACTTATTTTACTATTTTATGTTTGATCATAGATACCTCAAAATGCTGGAACATGCCGAGAACCATGCAGCGAGGCTCACGTGCATGTTGTCTGTCTGTGAACCATTCTCTAATTCGCCCCATCATTATAAACAAAAATATATAAATATTGAATCTCTTTCCCTTGAATGTTTACGTAGCACTTGAATGACTCCATCTATGCCACACTATCAAGTTGAACAAGATTAAAGTGTTCTGAACATTCCTACCATTTTGTTCATTTCTGAAAGTTCTTGTTCAGACAATGTTTATAACATCACGATTTAGGTATATTACGCGCAAAACATGTATTGAAAATAAATATACAGGGCATTATAATGAAGAAGGAACACACTTTAAAGCTAGACCAATCGTGCTTAATTAGAACGAAGGCATACGTATCTCGACTGTAATTAGAAAGAATACTTTTCGGCGATATGCCTGAAACTTTAACATTTTCCACCTCTTGTCACATATACTATTGTGACTAAGCTTCAATGCATTCTGAGTTTAGAATGATATATGGCTGCCGTGATGCGGGTTCCGGGGATACGAGGAAGAAGCATTGGGAACGAGACTAAACCTTCACACTCCTGTGTTATTAATGAATTGTCTCAAAGGACACTCTCGTTCGTAACGTTGATGCTTTATGGGCTTAGGTAGTGCACAACAAGAGAAATAAACAATCTTCACAGTGTTGTTTTCTCTTTCTTGAAATATATTATGTTAGTTTATGGTCAACGTTCTCTTTGTGGTCGTTTACTAACCACTTGCGCTATTAGCTCTAACGCCTACAGTTCAGTCAACTGCAATGACCCCTTACTTCGTCGCAGTCGGATACTCTTTCTCTTCCTACTGGTCAGTTTGTCACTTCCGCTGATTGTCCTCCGTAGTCATATTATTCTTTTTCATTCAATGGTATAAGTTCTTCACAAAGCTTCATGTTTCGATCCGCCATTCTTCCATTAGACTCATCCGTATCAATGCACGTTTCCTTATCCCAATTGTCATCTTTTAAGTCCTTGTGTGCATTCTGAATAAATGTACCATCTAACAGTGCTTCTGAATTTGGCGCTTCAGAGTCTCTCCTTTTGATTGCTATCGTTGTCTACTTCGCTATCACTCCTCCAGAACCCACAATCCTCCTCAACATTGTCCTGCAACAGTTGGTTTCCTGGATCATTATTGTCACTTTGCATATAATATGTATCTTCAATACCCCTTGGATCAACAGGTCCTTCGCTTCTTCTATCAGCTAGCCAGGGAATCTTAAGATGTCTTACTCTAATCCTTTTCGTCATACTCTAACTGTAAACTCTTGTTGTCACTGTCTACCACCGACCAAAGTTCTTCTACATCATCTTCTGAGCCATTCATCTCAATGCCTTTTGCTGATTCTTCGTTTTCTACGTAAGCAGCATGTGATTGCTCAAATTTATTGAAACGTATCGATGATTCAGCCCGTGACTGTTCTAGCTTTTCCACTCTAGTAGTCTGTGATTGTTCTCACTTCTCCATACGAGCAACTGACTCAGCTCGTGACCACTTCACTTCATCGAGAATCGTGCTTATTTTATTCAATAACGCAAACATGATTTCTACTCTAAGTCGTCTTTGGGGAAGTGACTTATTGCACTCCCTTTTCTCTGTCACATTTTATTTACACAATCTGTATATCCTCCTCCCGTTCGTATCTACGAGGGAATCACATATTTCCTCCATACATTCTCAACATACTTTTTCCTCTTCATCAACTTTATCTGATACAACAACTTCTTTCTTGGTTTCAGTCTCATTAGTTTCTGTTTCACCTGGCTTCTCAAATCTGTCCGTTTTGTTATCTATAAATTGCGGCTCTTTATCCTTATGCTTTTCAAGATCAGTGTTTTCCTTCGAAATGTCACCCTGTGCTGCCGACACATAGTCGTCTTCGCTATCTGAGGCATTTGTCGATGCTTTCATCATCTCATCATCAAAATATAGGCTTCATTCTGAATCTCAATCGTCACTAAATCCAGAATCCTTAGCATCCTCAGCGTTGCCATACGCTGAAACCAATTTAGCTTTCTCAGACACCTCGTCCTTATTCTCTTCGATCTTTACCGACGCCTCTGCCTTATTCACATTCATTTCCTTTAACTCAGTTGTATATCGATAGGTTCTTCTGAATTTTCAACCTTTCGTTCGATATCGACCTGCATTAAGTCTTTCTCAAAGTCTGATACTACCTCCTCTTTGATTTCATCAGTTACCTCTACATTTTCGTCTTAATACAATTCTTTAAACTGCCTATATCCAAAGGTGAAGATCTGTTCCAAAGCTTTCGTTCAATCTGAAGCAACTTTAATCTTACCGTTATCAAAGTGTGGTAAGAAATAGTTTTCTTCTCGTCTGAATTCTTTACCATTACGTATTTTGTTTACATGCTCAAGATATTTTGTGTAGAACACATAACTTTGTTTTACATCGCCTTTATATTCATGATCTTTTGCATGAGAAACCATGCCGGTGCTATTTTCAACAACTCTCTTGATTGATAAAAGAACTCTCTTTCGGCAATGGTTTGTAGGGCCTCAATCAATCTTCACAAATATAAGCTATAAAATTCATGTTAACTTTGATGATGCATTTTATCCAATCTCTTTTTTGGTTCCTCAAAAATATCTTACGTTTCCAGCGTTCTGTAGAAGTTTTTCCTCCTTAGCCCCATCTGGGATTGCTACATTTTACACTCCTAGCGGCCCCATCGGAGTGTAAAATGTACTGCTTACTACTAATGAGATGACAAAAACTAGCCTCCCTAACCCTCATAAAATATACATCAGTTTGCAACTCTATCATTTTCTCACTTATCATTTCATCAGTAATAATTGGAGCTATTGGAGGTCTTAAACGAATCTCACTGCGAAAAGGTATAGCGTTTTCCTCAATAGCCCAGACAGGCTGATTTCTAGGAGCTATATTATGTGACGACACAAGATGATTTTCGTACTTCATCTCTACAACCTTCTTATTACCGCAATTACATCACTCCTTTCAATAATTAAAGTCTATTACCTAAATCAAGTCTTCTCACACAAAATTAACTCAATAACAAAATTTGCCATTTTCACAAGAATCTTATAATTAGGAGGACACCCCCCATTCTTAGGATTTTTATCAAAGTTAATCATCGTTATAAAAGTAACCTAAATAATATTTATTAACCCACTTCTAATCATAATTACAATAGCTTTAATCACTTTTTATTACTATATACGCATTGCATACTCCGCATTTATTTTAACGCGTAGAACACAAACTTGAACAAAAATACCCACTAACTTAAAATGACAAGAAATATTTTCACCAACATCTATTTCCATTTCCCTGAGAGGTCTCCTATAACAACCCTATTAAACCTAAACTTAAGCGTTTAAAATGATAAGACCTTAAGTAAATTAAAATAGTGACCTTCAAAGTCCAAAATAAAGAATAAATCTTTAGATCTTAGTACCATCTATCTCTACCCCCCAAAAGTTTGCAACCCAGTGTCATACTTATTGAATATAAGACCTTAACTTTAACACGAAGAGTAATAACTACATACATAGATTTACAGTCTACTACCTAATATTTCAGTCAGCTTGACTATCATCTTTATTGATACTTGAAACGATGATTATTCTCGACAAACCATATAGTCAATGGTACAATGTACTTAATCTTTGGCGCATTATCTAGAATAGTAAACACCTCCCTCCCGCTCTCGAGCCGAATTAGGACGGTCAGGTAGTTTAATTGGCGATGACTAAATATATAATGTAATTGTAACTGCCCACACCTTTATTATAATTTTATTCATAGTTATACCAATTATAATTTTAGGCTTTACAAATTGACTAGTTCCTTTTATATTAGGAGCCCCAGACATAGCATTCCCACGACTTAATAACATAAGATTCTCACTTCTACCCCCCCCCCCCATTTCTGACCCTGCTATTAACTGGAAGAATTGTAGAGAATGGTGCAGGAACAAAATGTACTGTATCCTTCCTTATCCAACGCAGTTGCACATGCAGGAAGATCAGGAGAATTATCAATTTTCTCCCTCCACTTAGCAGGAGTCTCCTCAATCCATATGTGCCGTAAATTTCATTACAACAGTAATTAACATACGAATACGTGGTATAACAATAGAACGAGTACCATTATTTGTATGATCTGTCGTAATTACAGCTATCCTTTTACTATTATCTTAACCATTCCTAGCAGAAACAATTACAATACAGATCGAAATTTAAATACTTCCATCTTTGACCCAGCCGGAAGTGGCGATCCCACTTTATATCAACATATTTTCTGATTCTTTAGTCACCCAGCAGTTTATATTCTAATTTTACCTGAATTTGGAATAATTTCCCACATTGTTACCCAAGATACTGGGAAAACGGAACATTTGGAGCTTTAGGTATAATTTATGCAATATTATCAATTGGGTTCCTTAGCTTCATTGTATGAGCTAACCACATATTCATAGTAGTAATAGACGTAGAGACACTCGAACCTATTTTACGGCAGCTCCAATAATTATTGCCGTCCAAACTGGTTTTAGATGGATTGCCACACTTCATGGTACACACATTAACTATTGCCCCAACCCTTTGGGCATTATGATTCATCTTTTTATGTACAGTTCGGGGTGTAACACGAGTAATGTTAGCTAATTCATCAATATATATTGTATTACATGACACTTTTTTCAACAGTACAAAAATAATATATTTTAAAAATAAGTAAGCTTCATATTTCTCAAACCCTCCTGGAGTATACATGTTGATGAATATGATAATTTATTTATTTATTTATTGAACACAACGGGTTATGTACCTAGTTCAGGTGTTCTTTGCACATATGATACATTCTACAAGATACTGTATATATTCATGTTTTGTGGTCTTATAATGAACACATTCTCCTAATAGGGGATATATCTAATACATTGGTCCTTTGGGGTGGGAGGTAGAAGACTGCATTACGAGGTCGAGTAAGTCTTTGCGGAACGTTCAAGTTTATTTCGGATTTTTCTTTCTAATAATTTTTCTTAGTGCATTTTACTATGTGTTAGTTTGCGTAGAAAAGATAGTTGAAAATTAACTCTTCTATTTTCCAGAGATTGGAATGAATACTTGTTTACTAGGTCAAAGTAGTTTTCGAATTTAGAATATATTCCTATTTCTTTGTTTGTTGTTGTTGTTTACATTAATGCATCACATTACATCAGAGATGTTTTGATGTAGTTAATTGCTTTTGCTTGAAAAATATACAATGATTATTAATTAAAAGTATTGAACAATAAAATCAATTTTATAAAAATATACATTACATTTGATGAGATTTGCTGTAAAGTAGTCAAGTTTACAAATTAAAATACAAAATTGTACAACGTGTATATAAATGTATTAGAATTGTAAATAATTCAGAATACTAAATACATGAGTAAAATTTATGAGTATAACATTTATAACTTCAAAAAGTACTCTTCATAATCGTTGATATTATAAGCGCAACATTGTTGTAAAATGTTTTATTTTCATAGAAAACGATTTCCCTTCAAAAGTTCTAATGTTTTCTGGTAGCATATTATAAAATTTTAGACCGGTTTGTAAATAATTGTTCCTTGTTTTAGACAGCCTGTATCGAGGAATTTGGAGCAAACTGCTAGTTCTTGTGTTGTAGTTATGAATTTCTGATGTTAGTGCAAATTGCATGTTATGATCCCTAACACATATGATACTCTGATATAGGAACATACCATAGACTGTTAAAATTCCAAATTCAACAAAACTACTACGACAGGATTCCATATGACCCAAATCAGCGACACATCTAACAGCAGCCTTTTGTATAAGTAATACATTTGTAGCTCCTGTAGAATTTCCCCAGAAGATAACACCATATGAGAGCAGGGAATGATAGAACGGAAAATAGACCTGTATTAGTAAAGTTTTAGGAATTAAAAATTTCGATCTTCTCAACATAAATAATACCTTAGAAAGTATTTTACATAAAATATTAGTATGAATTTTCCAGTCCAGTTTCATATCCAAGTGTAAACACAATAACTTTATTGAGTCTTTCTTATTAAAAAGACAGATATTTAAAAGTGAAAAACACATAATCTCAGTATTTCTGTCGTTCAGCGATAAGTGATTATGTGAGTACCATTTAGAAGCGTTCTTTAAATTAGAATCATTCATAACTTGCAAGGTGAAAGGATTATTACCAGTGGATATGAAAGTTGTGTCATCAGCATAAAGGACCGATTTAAGGTCAGTAAAATAAGGGAGATCATTAATATATATTACAAACAATAACGGGCCCAAAACCGAGCCCTGTGGAACACATGTAGAAATATTCTTTTTAACAGATACATTTTGTATGTTAAAAAGCGAACAAATTTAGATTGTATAATTTCGATTTCCCGTGTTCTTCTTTGTATTAGGATGCCATACTACTGCAGCATATTCTAACGTCGATCGAACATACGCTGTATATAAAGTTTTAAGACATCAATATTTGAGAAGTCGCTTCCTTGTCTCATATGTTGTAGCCTATTTCCATCATGTCCTTTTAATAGGGGCAGTATTTGCAATCATAGCAGACATTATCCACTGATTCCCTCTTTTTAGAGGAACAACCCTTAATCTTAATTGACTCAAAATTCAATTTATTGCAATATTTCTAGGAGTAAATATTACATTTTTCCCTAGCACTTCCTAGGCCTAAGAGCAATACCCCGACGATATTCTGATTAATCAGATGCATACGTAACACGAAATATAGTATCAAGCGTAGGCTCCCTTTAATCACTAATTTCAGTTCTCATATTAGTCTTTATTGTATGAGCAGAGCACTTGCCAGTTCTCGCCCCATTGTATTTCCTGATCAAAAACTAACCTTCCTTTAATGATACCAAAACTTACCACCTGCAGAACATATATGCTGAAATTCCTCTTTTAAATATTTAACTTCTAAGGTGCATTCGATCTAAGCTCCAAAAATAAGACCCAACGTTCTTTCTTAGAAATTTTTCCCCTTGAGATTAGTTAGGCTTCCAAGATGGCAGATCGTCAATCATATAACAAATAACCTTCTTTCGCGACCATACTATACTTACTATCATCATAATTATAGTATGTGTAAGCTATCTCTTAATCTCTGTTATATTTAATAAATATATAAATCGATACATTTAGAGGGCCAAACTCTAGAAACCATTTGAACTATCCTACCAACAATTATGTTAATCTTCTTTGGCCTCCCATCCCTTCGCCTTCTTTATCTAATTGATGAAGTCAACCAACCCTCTGTCCCCTTAAAAGTAATCGGTCACCAATAATACTGAGCTATGAATACTGAGATATCGCCCGAACAGAATTTGATTCATATATAATCCCAGTAAATGAAATAAAAAATCACTTTAGCTTATTAGACGTGGATAATCGAGTAATTTTAATAATAAATACAGATATTTGAGTATTAATTCCAGCAGCAGATGTCCTACACTCATGAGCAATACCCACTCTAGACATAAAGGCAGACGCAACCCAAGGCGACTAAAGCAAGTAGGAATAAATGTAAAACTAATTGGCAATGCTCTGAGATTTGCGGAGTAAATCACAGTTTTATACCAAATCGTTGTAGCAACTTGCCCTCGCCAGCAGTTCATTACTTGAATACCAAATTTAATTGAAGAAGCCTCATTAGGTGGCTGAAAGTAAGCAATGGTCTCTTAAACCAAAATATAGTAAAATAACAGTTATTTCTAATGAAAATTTAATTAAATTAACTATAACTTGGCCCTGTACCAGCCTAATTGCAATAAACTATGGTACTTTTTAATTTCTCAATTATCCCCTCCAAAATTGTTATTTCTATTCATTTTCTTTTCGACCGCCTACTTATTTTTTTACCTCAATTATATATTTCAATATATCCTCCCTTCAATTAAGAACTGAACGGACATAAATTTAAACACTCAATTTAACTTTAAAATGACACCTTCTATTTTCAGCATTTGATTCAACCTCCTCAATCATATCATTATCAATCAATTGACTCAGAACTTTCCTAGGTCTAATAATTATTCCGACTTCATTTAGATTCCTCCCTTTCCGGGTAACAATTTTGTGAAAGAGTCTAACAATAATCCTACACAAAGAATTTAAAAAATCCTAGGCCCACAAAACAATCACAAAGGAATAACATTGCCTTTCATTACTCTTTTTGCATTTATTATTTTCAACAATTCCAATTGACTTTTCCCTTACATTTTTACAAGATTTAGTCATCTAACATTTAGATTAAATCTCGCCTAACCCATATGATTAAGGTTTATAATATCGATGAATTAATCTACCCAACATATATTTGCCCACCTGCTTCCAGCAGGAAACTCCGGACCTCTCATAACATTCATGGTATGTATTGAGATACTTCTACTAACCATTTTAGGAAGAACAGGGGCAATACTAACTTTATCTCTTCTTTATTTAATAGTAATTAGACAAATTTTATTATTAATATTAAAATCAGCAGTAGCAATTATTCAATCATATATATTTGCAGTTTTGACAATCCTACATTCAAGTGAAGTTACATATGTCAGCACCCCAAAATCACCCCTATCACTTAGTCGACAAAAGCCCATGACCTCTAACAGGATACCTTGGGCTCCCTAGTCACCACAGCAGGCATAACTAAATGATTTCACCAATTCAACCCCGACTTATTCTTTCTAGGGCACCTAATTATTAGACTAACAATACTTCAATGACGAGATATTTCCCGAGAAGGAACCTTCCAAGACCTCTTCATAAATGAAGTAACCACAGTTCTTCGATGAGGTATGATCTCATTTATTGTATCAGAAGTATTCTTCTTCATTTCTTTCTTCTGAGCCTTCTTTCACAGAAGCCTAGCTCTAACAGTAGAAATTGGAATAATATGATCCCCGCTAGAACCCTTTAACCCAATGCAAGTCCCTCTTCTTAATACCGCAACTCTACTTTCCTCAGGCGCTACAGTAACTTGAACCCATCATAACTTTGTAGGAGTAAACCATACACAAACCACCCAAGCCTTGCCTTTGCTATTTGCTTAGGCTTATATTTCACGGCCCTACAAGCCTTCAAATACTATGAAGCATGATTTATAATTTTAGACGCCGCTTATTGTTCTACATTTTTATAGCAACTGGATTCCACGGCCTTCACTATGCCATACATAAAACAATAGGTTTGGAGACCATTTTGGATCCAAAATTTCGGATTTTCCCCGTTACCTACTCTTGGTCATACACCTTCATACAAAATTTGTTGTTTCTAGCTCCAGTAGTTTGGCCTAGGAATTTTGATCAGTGAGTCTGTGAGTGAGTCAGTTAGTCAGTGGCCATGGATTTTTATATAAAACGTGGACTCGTTTTGCTTCGTTGGTGTTCCTAGTTCCATGAGTTTGGCCTTTGAATTTTGATCAATGAATCTGAGTCAGTGACCATGGGGTTTAATATAATGTGGAAATTACAGTCAGATGGCTCACGGATGAATTACTAACCTCTGGAGCTTAAGCTCCTAGGTTTAATTCCGGCTATTGCTATGATGACTTTCTGACGGACAAACACCGTGTGCGGGTTCACTAGGAGTTCTCCCATTTCCTCTCACTTTCTTCATTCCACAGATTCTTCCATCATCATCCATTCTGCCTAAGACAAAGTTGTCTAAATGCTGTAGGATAAAATTCAAATACATTTTAATCCAATAATGTAAGTGTAGTGATAATGGAAGCCATTTACAAAAAGAGTATTTTATGTGCTAAACGTTATGAGATGGAGCAAATATTACTCTCTTGAGCAGACGCGCGACGCACTCTGCACGCACGAAATTCTAAGTTTTAATATATTTTTCAAAACATTTAGTTTTTACTTCTACATTTATTTAAAGTGAATATGCATCTATATACTTATATTACAGTCAAGAAAATTCAGTATTGCAGGAACACATCACAACAATGAAAACAAAATCGAATTATTTCAATTAATTTTATTATTGATAGTTTTTAGTTGCTTTTTCCCTGACAATTTTTGTTTATTCTCTTTTTGTTCTCAATGTAGTCCAGTTTTTTTAATTATACGAGATCAGAAGATTACGTTCAAAATGACCACAATTTTCAATTTTGAAAGCGGATACTTTCAAAAATGCGTTCATCATACAAGTCTTACTTCAAATTTTATATCTTTCGTCATTTTTCACATTGAAAAACTGAATGAAGTAGAAATACGTTCGGTCATAACCAGGCGCGTGGGGCAGTCAAACTGCATAGACGGAAAATACGATAAGGAAATGCACGAAAATAGCAGCAGCAACAACACGATAGTAGAGGGTTCCGCACTATTCGATTACAAAAGAATCCCCCCCTGCCCCTGGATGGGGACCTTGTTTGAAACAAGGGGATTAGTGTGTGCATGAGAGATTACACAAGAGGTAACTCAACAAAGGGCTCTAAAGAAATATGATGAAGAACTAGTGAAGCAAGATAAAAGGTTACGACTTGAATGTATAGAAGATTAAACTTGCGAGAGAACGTAAGATGCTTATAAATGGATCTATAGAAATTCACGCACGAATAAGTCTAAAGTTGAGACTAAGCTCTTCAATAGAATGTCTTGGATCCTGTGCGGTTTCCCGCACTTGCAAAGATAGTCCGTGGAAGAACCAGGTGAGAGGAATTGGTCTCATTAGCGTAGTACATTGGACTGACCAATCAACCATGAAATCAGAAGACGCATCATAGAATCAAATATACGAAGGGGACCCCACTTTAATGATTTTTACAAAGAAGCTGTAAAATATCAAAGATCGGACAATGCGGGCAGGTGAAGCAGATTCGTGGAAATTCACTCGAATCCAAACACAAGAGATTAGGAACGACGCTTTTAAGATTAGTTTAAAAAGGATTATTAGTTATATTGGAGCGGCTAGGCCATTACGAATTACAATAACGTGCAGGGATGAGAAGTTCTCAAGTGGAATCGCATTCGTTTGAAAAAGATCTCGAAATCCTAAGGTTTAGAAAATGTTCTGCATGAAGCAAATTAACATTTCTGTATTTATGTAGTGACGCAAACTCAAACCAAGAGCTTAAAGCGCGCCCTTAGAAAATGTTCAGAAGTACAGTAAAGGATCAGTATGTAATGAGATGGAAAGCACATCACAAGACGACTAATTCTGAAGTGGATATCCACTCGAGGAAACAATCAATTAGCTTCAGTATTTATTTGCGTGGAAGGGACATCCAAAGAAGGTAATAAGCGAATTAAAGTTACAGTATTTATTGCGGCGTAAAGAAGAGCTTAAAATGAAGTCCTTGCAAAATGTTCAGGAAGCGGCAAAGAAAGATCAGTATGTATTGAGGTTCAAAACGCACCACAAGACGACTAATTCTGAAGTGGATATCTACTTGAGGAAAAAGTAAGTAAACTCCAGTATTTATTTGGGCGTAAAAAGAGCTTAAAACGAAGCCCTTAGAAAATGTTCAGAGGAAACAAATGAAAGGATCAGTATGTGTTGAGGTGGAAATCCTATCACAAAACGACTAATTCTGAAGTTAATATCCACTCGAGGGAAAAATAAATAAGCTTTAGTATTTATTTGGGCATAAAAAGAGCTTAAAACGAAGCCCTTAGAAAATGTTCAGAAGAAGCAAATGAAAGGATCAATATGTATTGAGGTTCAAAACGCACCACAAGACGACTAATTCTGAAGTGAATATCCACTCGAGGTAAAATCAATAAGCTCCAGAATTATTTCGGCGTAAAAAGAGCTTAAAACGAAGGCCTTAGAAAATGTTCTGGACGAAGCAAATTAAAGTTTTAGTATTTATTTGTGCGTAAAGGAGATGAAAGGAAGACTCTTGAAGTGGATATTCACTCACGCGGAAAATCAAGAGGTCACAAAGAGGAACGTAGTAAAGGTCTTTATGATAGGAAGAAGGAAATGAAAAGACCAATATTTGTTTCGTTGGAAAGAAGATTAAAAGAGATAGATTTCTGAAGGTGGTATTCACCTGAGCGAATAATCAACAGGCTCCTAGAAAAGGCTTAGGTACAAGCATATTAAAGGATGAGTATTTATTTACACGGAAAGGAGATCAAAAGACGAAGAGTCTTAAAGTGGTTATTCACTCTACGGAATAATCAAGAGAACCTTAGGAAAGCCTCGAGAAGAAGCAAATTAAAGAATGGAAAGCTCCAAAGTGTAGGACAATATTGTCGAAACGGAGTGACAATAATGACTGGATTTGAATTGCCAGTTTAGCAATAGCCAAGTCATAAGTAATAACAACATAATCTGATCATATTCTGTCGCAATCGCCTGTATAATTGACAACGGTTCCAAAACCATTGATGGGTTTGTGGAGGGCTTATAATTATTACGAAGGAACGATACCATATGTTCTGTATTGTCATCTGTTACCCTCCTAGAAATGTATCAAATCCATATAGTCGATTCCCCTCGGGAAATAAAATGTATAAATACACAGAAAATAATTTTCCTCTTAGCATTATTGAAACGCTTAGGCCTTTCAAAAAATGTCGGAACACACAGCACCGATTAACAGGAAAAAAGAAACAGTTTCGCACAGTCGGTGAACCTGTTTGTGGATCCAAACAAGCTTAATCAATAATAATGGTAAGACAGGGCAACGTTTCTGGTGGCCTATAGCTTGTGAAAGTTATTGAGAAGAATAAAATACCTTTTATCGAAATTCACTGTGAATTGTTACTTTGTCTCTGCTATCTAGCGTATACTGCCCAAGTTTGAGTAGGAATAGGTATTTAATAATGTTTCTAGCTGTGCATGTAAATACGTAAATAGTTTGTATGCGACCCAATTTTCTACTTATACTATTAAACTGAGTCAACCCATGTTCGACGTGGTTAAACATTGGCCCGGGGCAGAAATGTATACCTCGTTAATGTGCTGCATGCGTATAGCTAACTTTAAAAGACTACTGCTCCAAAGAATCCGATATCGTCAGGGTGTAGCCAGAAGGTTGTTTGGGAGGGGGTCCACCAGGCTTTTGGGATTCCAGGCCTACTATGGATATAAAATATACATAATTACGCCTACATTTATAATGCATTGACCTAGACATGGAAAGTTCGAAGGAGGCTGGACCCGTTGGACCTTCTCCGGGCTACCCCACTTCATATTGTGCACTCTATCTCCATCAACATTGACATGTAGCAACTGAAACAGATCAGAGAGATACTCCGAACGTAGTAGTTGGTAGTTGCGACAACCAATTTAAAAATTTAGATCTCGTAACGGGTGTCATATCCCCACGAAACATGACATGCAGTACTAGGACAGGTCACAGTGAATAATCTGTAAAGGAAAGTGGTAAAAAATAGAAGAAACTTGCAACTATCCACGCGTGCTACGTTACAATAGAACATGTTGCAAAAATACATGTATGCGTGAATGTGGGTACTATTACGGAAAGAAAAATATTGTAATGCACCATGTCAAGCGTAGGGTTGAACCGATACACCGAATGGACGAAGCAGATGACTAGAGCTGCAATGGCCAGAAGGGGACCGGTATTACTAAGAGTAATATAATCTGAAACTGTCTACCAGACATCGTTCCTGTTAATACATAAATGCACACGTAACCTGTACAGTGGGTATATAATATATATATATATATATATATTTAGACACCATTGGAATCAATGCGACTCCTACAGCCCAAACAAAAAACAGGCCCGCAAACAGCGTCGGGTGTCAGGGGTACGGAAAAGTCCCGTAGCGGTGACAACGCCAGCATAGATGTAATCGCTAAAAGAAAGCATAACGGTGTTAAACTAAAATGTTCACGCGTGCGCGTAAACCGAACATAAATACACACCAGGCGCATGTCGCAACAAAGCGAAACCAACACCGAAAATACGGATGTCAGCCACGCAAGGATAGGAAACGAAGGTGTAACTCACTCCACTACAGCCACCAATGAAAGTCGGCAGTTATACTGGATCACGTAGGAAAGTAGTAATTGTGAACAGTTGGACCATCCCGTAGGTGAGTAGCAATGAACAGTTTGACCATCACGTAGGTGAGTACTAATGATGAACAGATTGAGCATTACGTAGGGTCAGCAGAGATAGGCACCAACGGTGGGGGAAAGGAGTTGTAAAAGTGAACAGTTTGACCATCACGTATGGCCAGTAGAGATATGCACAAATGGTGGAGGTACCGAGAAAAGTGAGTAGATGTAAAGGCGATTAGTGGTACGTAGAACGGGCTACCTAGGAAAAATGTGCGAACGCAGGTAGAGCGTTGGGGATATATGGATTTGATGAGAGGAGGACGTACTAGTGAGCCAACACACAATGGCAGAGTTTGAGCCTACTGATGAACAGGAATTGATAGCCGTAGTAGGGTGCGGCAGAGCTCGGACTGCAATATAAACGGAAGAGCGACGCCCACCTGATTAAGGCGGCGCAGATGCTAGAGAAAGCCGTAAGTAAAATGAAATATTGTCGCTGCTTGGAGCGTTTTGTGGAGGGTGAGTGCATATGGCAATCGATCAACATGTGGTTAGCCCATCACCTCACCCTATGTTAGTGCTGTTACCACCTCCGGCTGAGTCAACAGGAGCATAGATGTACGGGGTTTCAGGGCGGGAAATGGATTGTCCATACCGAAGATAACGTCAACGCAACCTTTATCCGGGATACAATGACCATGACAACGCTGAACAAATTATTCGGAATTTATCTAGCCACGCATTACGATGCTGAAGCGATGAAACACCAGTTCGACCTTGGACTACGTCGCATCGTCAACACCGAGGTTGCCAAACTAAAGGATGTACTCCTGGACAAGGACACACGAGAAGGATGGGGAATTACGATCCTCCAGCTACATCGGAACAGTTACAGTAAAGTGGTACAAATCCTTCCTCTCCTAACCCGGATGTTCTACACAAGGACCAAACAGGGCGGGGAAGTAACGTAGTGCGTGGAGTGCCATGCGCAGTGGAAAGTACCAGCTATAAACGTAGGTGACAAAATGGAGGAACATGAGTCGTGGCAACGAGTTGTGGGGTGATCATGGCTTGTCTGATAGTGATTTGTGGAGACCCTCGGAACAATAGAACGAACTCTCGGTTCTTGTATTACTGGTAAATGTGTGCCAATCGAAGCAAGTACCACTGATGATGGGCGTGGTGTGCAAGAAGAGGATGTACTTATATATGAGACCACACTCCGCTACCCATGCCAATGTCGAGTGAACTTTATTACAAAGGTGTGTATTATGGACGCGATCGATCAATGGAAGTGTCCTCTAATGCCCATAATTAGCGTGTGTGTACAAGATCAAGCTAATCAAACCGGACACGTATGCCTGATGGAAAACAAAGAGGAGCTGGATACTTGTACGCGAACGGTCTTGTGCGCACCGGAGAACGTGATAGCAATGTACAATGAGTATGAAAACCTGCATCCTAACATGGCGGGCTGCATACAGCATGTACATATTTCAGTGCGGGCTCCAGAATGTTGTGCAACATAAAGCAGCGGAGGCCCGGCAGAAACTGATCCCGAAAGATAGGGAGGTGGAACCCTAAAAACAAGCGTGTGGAACAGTGAAAAGTGATTTGACAATATAATGTGCGGTCGTAGGGAAACAAACACCAAAACAGTATGTTTGTGTTTGTAGTAATATAAAGAAGTTGCACAAAGTAATATGCCAGTGCCAAAGACGGTGTAAAAACACAACCAGAAGAATACCTGAAGTGTGTGCGTGTGGTGGTGATGTAGTGTCAATCAAATATACTAGGACGGTGTGCTGGGTGATAATATATATATATATATACTTACCTCAAAACGTAACACGTAATGTAATGTAAATATATAGTGCTCGACTCCGTGCAAAATATATATATATATATATATATAGTGTCCTATATGGAGTTCCTTTATTGTGTACCAGTAAGGCAAGGTAGTATGGAACTGTATGATCCATATGGCGTACCTCGCTTGCAGGTAACGTTACTCGTAATGCAAAAGGGTAAGTAGTAGTGAGCCCGCGCACAACACTACGCAAGATGACAGCATTCCACAGGGTCCATAAATTCTAGTAGTAGATGTCCAAATGGTACAAATGGCCACCGCGCTACACGTTGTGAAATAAGGATAACAAGTTGTGCTATCGGAACTGTGTAAACGGTAACAGTTGTCCATCATTAGGTAATATTCCGAACCATGTATACTACCCCGCCACGTGTAAAGTGTAAAGAGTAGTAGTAGTAGATACTGTTCCCCACGACATCGGTATGGTCAGTACCTGTAGGTAATCATAAGACGGGATAGTGCCTATAGGTAACAGTTGCTGGTGGTATCATTCAAACGGGGTAGTGAGGGGAGTTATCGCAGATACAAGCTGCTATCATATATTTGAGTAAAGGACCTGGAAAACAAGTATGCCTAGGATAACCATACCTACCAACAGCTTCTGCATCCAGGTACAGGTATTACTCCTAAACCAAAAGCCGCTATTGCTACAACATCCATTAACATCAGCCTCTTCCTCCAGGAACTCACCGGGAGACCAGTACGTAGGTAGAAGTATGGAAGGTCGAGTGGTAATACCCGCAAATACGTTGCGGTGGTATGTACTCTGTTCAGCGCAGTGGGGAGCGTCCCGGGAGATGGCGTTGGTGTAGCATTACAAAGATGTGTCGTGGAGTGGATGCATTGCGGTTGTTGTACACCCATACAAGCAATGGTTGCGGAGGTGGCATAGTATATACAAAGTTTCGGAAACAGCTTACAGTTGGGAATGGTAAGAAAATCATAATAAAAAACCAAACAGGTAAGCAGGCTATAGTAGCTAAGACGATCAACAGTCTAGTGATGTGAGATGGAAAAATTTCCACTACAATTTTCCCAAAATTTTCCGTTCCAAACAAATATTCACTTTCAAATATAAACTCCACGTTAAGCTCTAAAATTGATTGAATTCATGTATAGAAACATATAAACAACAACAAATTATAACTTTCCACCAGCAACTTATAATAACTGGAACCACTAAGCTGCGGCAAAGCTGGTGTGCTATCCACTGCACCACGCGGGGCTCAAATATTTCGTACTTGATAATGAAAATTTTACATTGTGTTTCTGTGTGTACCAAATGAAGGCAAAATAAATGCGTCTTAGTTCTTATTAAATAAAAAACTGCATTAAAATTCCTTATGAGAAGAATTTTAAAGAAAATTAGGAAGTTCTACGCTGATTTTATTGTATTGAACATTCATAAATCTTAAGTTCCATACAGTCGAAACTATATGAATGTGATTAAAATGTCCGATACAATCAGATCGTTTTCTTACGCCATGAAAAGCGGTGCTTTTTCTTTTCTAGCTTCACTGCCCAAAGTATTGTTGTCAGCCGCTTTCACAGACTCTTAATCACATGCTGATTCCACGTAGAAAAATAAACAGAAACGAAGGAATCTGATAAGTTTTAAAACATCCTTTGTGTTTTGGATTTTACTTAGTAAATGTGATTGAACTATATAAATGTAGAAAAGTATTAAATACACGTATTAAACTCATGAAATGTCATGTTATTATTTTCTGTAGTGAAAGGTAAATTTGGAGAAAGTACATTGAATGTTTCTACAATATTTTCCAGAAATAACGAATGGTTAGCCTTTTTATTTCATACATTATTTTTTCATGCGACTTTTTACTATACAATTAAAGCTTACGGTACAGCAACAAAGTAGGAACAAGTTAAAACAATTTTCACAAAACGGAAAATTTTCATCATTAATTATTCATCACAGAGGTATTCTAAACAAAGCCCCTATAGTAATGCATGATTTGTATGTTTGTGGTCAGAGAAGGACAGCAAAGACAACCTGGTCCTGGCAATCGTAGCGATGGTATGAAGTAATCATAATAATAACCATTTCCTACCTGTAAACAAGGTGCCGTGCCAAGCCCTGGAAGGATACGAGATCCTGTGCGAGATAAATCTATAAAAGTCGTAGATATATATATATATATATATATATATATATATATATATATTACACTAGTGAACCACTACTTACGACGATCGAACAATGTGTCGGTCCACCATCGATTCACTAAAGTACTCGGGCACTACACAGGTACACAATAGAGTTAGATAACCAAATCACCATAAGCATTTACGTCCACGTTACAAAAAGCAAAAGTGGACATGGGTAACTTCGGAAATTGCAGATGCACTTTATTCACAGATCACATCAATACCACAGTGTTGCTTGGTTCATAATAGATCCAGAGAAAGACAATTCGGTACTGTTGGTCTAATGTACTAACCCACATTAAAACACTAGCAGGACATATTGCTCCATGACACATGCACTATACGTGCTGCATGATGGATTATCGGTTACATGCGCGCGAGGCTGCAACATCCTTGGATAGGAGTTTCCCGGCACCTTGGTGCTCTTTCGCTCCAACAAGTAGTACATTCCGCACTCTAACACAAAACGCGGTGCACCGGTCCTATGAGTCCTTCTATACATGGAGTATAGAGCCAGAAGGTTGGTCGGATCCAATAATGTGGTGCAGGTACGGTCGTTGGTTATAGTGGTACTAATACACACATGCTGTAGAATATCCAGAGCACTACAGAGACATCACCAGTACACAAGGGGTAACCGAGAGGGGATCCACAAGTCCAGCGCAGTCCATAGACAATGTTTCTCATTGAGTCGGGACGAGCACTCGGAAAGGAGCTACATCGTGCTGGGTTGGAAACTCGAGGGTAGAACAGAAGTGCCGATATTCGCACTGTTCTAGAGTAAAGAGGTCACTGGTTAGTAGTCAGCGAGGCCGATCACTGCGCCAAAACAACGTCATCAGACGGTCCAAATGGTGATGGACAAGGGATGCTATCCCCGCATCATACACAGAGCGATCGCTACCACCGTGAGTATCTTGTTGTAAGAAAACTTAAAACACCTCGTCCACGTACCATCCACTGCTAAGTACTATTCACCCAACCAGAAAATGGGTTATTCGACGCGTCTAGGTACACCCCAGGATTCTTTCCTCCGCTTAAATGTCCCAGAAAAACATGTCATATTGGGACGGGCATCGGTGTTTACATCCTGGACACAGCACCTTTAGAAGTGGATCCCACATCTCCAGGGAACACAACAAACACGTTTCATCAATGTTCTCGGACGTACAGGTACATGAAGGACCTTGGTGTTGCTCTTGTGGCTGCGCTTCCGCCTGAAATCTGGCACAACTCACGTTCGTTAACCGACTACCAGTGGGTCATGGTGGTGTACACAGTGCGTTACAAGTAACCGAGCAACGGTAACATAAAGGACACTACCCGTATGTGGTCTTTTTCCACAAATCTCGAAGCCAATCAAGAAAGGTTTACTGCCCCACCTACAGGTGCAAAGGTGCCTCGCACAGTCGCCAGTCAAGTAATCAACCACGCATGCTCTGTGGGCGTGCCTCAGAAGTGCGAGCGCTCACCAGATGGTCCCGGAACACGAAATACACATAGGTTCCTGCACAAACTTTGGTATGCAGGCGTAGTAAAGTAGTGTGTCAACACCATTTTGATTCCTATAGCAACAATTCACGCGAAATAACAACCGATCATGGTACGTATGGAAATACACGCTAGTAGCAACAATATCGTCGCGCTTACCAAACGCTGGTAGTGCATCCGTACTGCTAACCTCGTGCAATTGTACATTGGAAGCGCCGATCATGGAGCGCATACTGAATTATATACAATGGTTTGCCCTGGACGAGTATTTTGTGTGTGTTATGTGCATGTAGCAACATGTACATTTTCCAAAATGGCCGTACACATTTTGGCAAACCAGGTGCATGTACAACTGTGGTATAGTGCGTATAGGCAGACACATTCCTGCAACAACGGGGGATACAAGTGGTTCTACATTAACACTCGACGTGAGACACCTCTACTCGCAAAACCTGCTGCAAGCTCTCTTTCAAAACCTGGACTAGTATACCCTCCCAGAAAAAGTGTTGGTGCATGCGGAAAACAGCGGTGAACCCGCATGAAGTGGAATAACGAACATGATGGGTGATAAATAGGCAAAACTGTTAAACGCGGATGCACCCTGTTTCTCTTGTTTCGTATTGTATTTGCTGGACATGTCTCAAGCCAGTATTGCTCCTAGTCGACTTGCGAACGTACGTCAAATGTATTGCATGCCACTATTAATTATCGGAAGAAGGTGAGGTGTGCAATTGTGGAGACTTTAATGACAAGTTACGTCCTGCACATGGTGACAGAACCCGAAATGGCATACGAGGTGAATAAACTATTTACGGAAGAGCATTCACGTACCAGGATGACCTTTATGCAATTTCAGTTACCCTAGCGAAACTGGGACATCACTTTCTGGAAGAAGTTCGCGATATCATCAATGCTAGGGTGGAACAATCAATGTGAGCGAACCCATTCGCACCTGTACTATGAACATTTTCCCTACAATTTATATATTAGTGGTTGTGAGCGTACTGAACGTCACGTTGTTCTGGACAGGTGTTGGTTGTGTGCTTGCAAAGGTATCCAACAAACACTAACAATGTGCCGGGTCATGGTTGTAAAGTCCCACGGATCAATTCCGGGTATGTGGGGCACGTGTACGGGATACGTAATAAAGAAATAGGAATATATCCTGCATGGTTTTATTTAACATTCACAGGACACTCCGGTACGTCATACCGTCGTAGTGCGTAGGTACTACCGGCGTAGCGCATACAGCGACACACCATACAGATCTAAGCCGCAGGGTTTGATAGAGCGATGTTCGAGTTCCATTTATGTCAAGATTTTTTACAATTCTAGTTAGAATTGACAAAAATTTCCAAATACAGAAACTTACACGGTTACAGGGTTCGATCAGTAGCGCGGGAAAACGGGGTAACGTGCATGCGTAGTCATTGCTTAAGAATCCGTGTCTAGTGTGATGTATGCTCCCACATGTACCCCCACTGTCATGTTTCCACCTATCAGGTTTAGGTCGTGGTACAGATATGCTTCTTCCATCGATTTCCAAATTCCTACGAGGTCTGTGTACATCCACATCTGTACCGGAAACCATAGGGTCATACCAGTATCGTCCGTAATAATGTAACGCGCCGTAGCGAATGAGTGTACGTCATATAGTTGTAAGTGGCGCGAACCAAACAGTAACAAACTCTTGACAGACTTTGTACTATAGTTAATACGGTGAACTGTAGCGTGATTTGTTGCGCTCGTAATAACGTGTGGTTGGTGCACTCGGAGTTTATAATGTTAAAGATATACGTGGTATCCCGCCACAGTTGCTTATGCGTATAATCAAACATGTCGAATTCAACGTGGTTGTGGGTGTGCAACCGACCTTGACATTGCACGTGAAGGAACCAGACCTAGTCTGACACTGGACGCACACTATATACCCTACATGCACGCCAATTCCCGCGCGGGCATTAAAACACACGATGGTAGGCGGGGCGGGAGGTCTACATACGGTAATATGCAATCTAACCAAGCTAACCTAGTCAACGTACGTATAGTAATCCAAACGCTAACCTGTAATGTAGAGCAGAAGCTAATTGAGTGTAGCTCCACGTGAATATGTGGAACAACGAAAGCCTAGACCTAGAGTTACACTATTGCCGTACAACGTCCATATTAAGTGGCATATGTGGAGTGGACACAATACCTGCAATCGTCCAAGTACCTGTTAACTTAATTTTGAAACTGCGTCCATCATGAAGATATACAATGGATCAGTGTGTACATAAATAAGCAGCAGCGGGGTTTTTACTTTGATCCCCTTGGACAACCTCCGCCGAGGCCACTTGTTCATTTCCTCCAAGGAAACTGTAAAGTATCGCAAGCTGTAGATTCCTTATTATGCGGTATGTTTTGTATTGTCTATCTATATTTTAGAGTTCGTAATGTAAATATTAAATCTAAACTCTCCGTCACCCACATCAAAAAGCAACCACAATGTGAATTTTACAATTATAGTGTATTACAAACGTTTTTGACCTCTAATCCTTTTGTGTTTTGGGTTTTTATTTCAACAAATGCTAAACATCATTATATCCTGGATTTTATATATATGTATTAGTACTATGTTTACAAGTGTAATGTCGATATGCCATCCACCATTTTTGCCCATTGAATCTTCACCCAACACTGTAACTGTATGCATGTTCGCAGTGCGCATGCATAGTCTTGCACGAGTTTATGATACGTACAGTTGGTAATATCAACTTTAAACTGTAATGTGCGCAACGCAGGACATGCTTGATCAAGGTTTGTTACATTCCCCAGCTGAAATATCTTACGTAAAACAACCTTCTTTTCATGACCCTTACATTAAAAGATGGATCCCAGCTCACAACATTGTGCAACAAGGTGGCGGGTATGTGATACACTATAGCCATTTGGAGGTATTGCACTCTAACGCGTGCAAATTTTTTGTTAGCCAATCCACCTGGCGTTGGTACCCTTCAGCTAAATCGGAACGTTCATAGGGTAATTTCAACAAGCAATGATATATCAGTGTGTCCTCACGCCAACCACGCAGAATTCACGGATGATGTACCCGTTAGGAGAAATCTTAAAACCTTTAAAATCAATAATGTATTGCCTTGCGCATAATACACGTGAACCCGCTTGGTTCTGCTACTGCCGAAGCACTAGTGACCAATTGTGCAATATACTCTGGATCCTTGCTAAACTGACGAACTACGTTTAATAAAGTTCTTTTAAATATAGGATTATGACCCTGGGCCACAAGTATGGAATAATACTCGCCAAACAGTTCAGGATCGTTCATATGACGACACATGTTGGGCAATTACCGTACCTGTGTTCCAGACGTAAATGCAATTGTGCACTTTACGTATATTTCACTTCGTACACTGAATGGGATTGTTTTAAAGTACGTACTGATGGTGTCCAATATGCATTTGTCCACAATATAGTCACCTCGACAACTCGAACACTGAGGCATACTAGGAGCAATACACAGAGGTCCACTACGTACTACGTAAATTACACTGTGTCACTACTTACTCGGATGTAGACATTGGCCCACTAGTTATATTTGTAATCACTGGTCGCACCGGGGTTCGAAGGGGGCTTCCATGTCCTTTGCCAGCAACATATCCAACAAAGCACCAAGGTTCAGCTTGAGCATTCGAGGAGACTTCAGTCAAACTTTCCCTTTAATGCTTCTGGAGCTGTCTCGTGGGATTTCACATACGTGGGGAGCAAACCATCCACTGTGTTCGCGTCACGTAAGATGGCCTTTGTACGTGCACGAAAGAATGTAGCGATATCCTCTGGTGTTGCGTCCGGAAAAAAAATATCCACCACGACGACCTGCACAGACGTGATCACGTTGGTTTGTATAGCAACCTATGCAGAGGAGACAACGGGAAAAGTCATACTAATTAACACTTGACAATATACACGGGTCATCCACTCACCGCGCGGAACACTTGCAGACCGCGGTGGATTTATCCACGGGCATGAGCGTACTAGCAACGGTTGGAATAGATTTGGCCACGGTCGAGGTGGTCATGGCGACTGATAACCACACTCCAACACCAACACTCTCTAACCACACTGCAACATATGCGTAAACGCACTCACACACACCAACACAAATCCAGTTACTCCCTCCACCCGGCTGTACCGCCTTCGAACATGTCACACTGACAGCTGTGCCTAACTAACCTCTGTCAAACATGATGAGGAGCCTTTGTGCCCACGCCTTTGTCGGGTTACCTTCTGCCGGCGTAATCCCTAATGTACACACTAATACCTTTGTTCCAAACATGGTCGCTGTCAGGGGATGGGGGATTCTATTGTTAGCGCATAGTGCGGAACCTTTTCGCCACGACCTCGCATCTATTGATGTCAGAATTTCAAGGCCTGTTGTTGGTCATAAAAGCATCGCGTAAAGATGTGCGCCCGATGAAAGATTAAAAGAGGAACGAATCTTATATTTAAAACTGTTAATTTTGGCCTACTGTCTAAACCTACCGCTCTGGAAGTACTCTTATTAAAACTTTTAAAAGGAGTTTGACTAAAAGCTATCAAATGTCAATCTGGAAACAATATCAGAATTTACCGTTGCTGTTTTACAATTAAACACTTCCATAAATTCCATTATTGTCGAAAGCTGTTAACACCCATTGTTCCTTCCAATGTCCAAACCGGTTACTGCTAAATCATTTTATCCTACAGCAACAGCGCTTTGCATTTCGAAAATGTGCTTCTCTTCTTCTTGAAACAATGCAAGAAATGAAAACCCAATGCATAAGAAATGAGTACAGTGTAGGTGGTTCCCAAATACTAATTACTTGTGCATTGGGTTTTCATTTATTGCATTGTTTCAAAAATAACGGAGTATTTCTGGCCTTTTTAATCAACTACGCATACTAATGTTACATCTCAATATCTCTCCCAAAAATACATTTTTGACAAAACTGACTTAACCAATGTATTTCTGGTAAAATTCTTGCCCAGATTGATATTTTACAAGACCACCTTACTATTTAAAAATCGAGCAAGATTTAAGGTGGATGACTTCAAGATGGCGGCAATGACGAACGTATCGCCTAGAAGATAGCGGATTTACCCAATATATATTAGAATGTATTGGTTTTCCATTATTAGAAACATTTTATAAATAAACGTTTCTTTTCCTACTTAGGTCACACAATAAATACTTATTCTTATGAACGAAACTTTTGCCTACCGCGTCCGTCTTTATGGATGAAAGAACTTTTAATCGTACTATCTGGTAGTTTCCTGATGTACCCTACTGCTCTACCAAGTTTGGTCAAGTTTGAAACATCGACAGGTTTACTTGTTAAACGTAACGTCACTTCAATATTTCGATACTGCTTTGAATGAAATCAAATTTCGTTTATTACATTCACATTCTTTTACAATTTTAACTCCAAAATTATTTTCGAAAATTTCTTTGCTAGCTAAAATAGCACTGTACCGGTCCTATAAAATATATATACAATCCAATCTTGTTACTAACACCCGTAGAATTCATACCAAATATCGTTATTTTTATCATAACCACCCAATTAAAAACCTTTAAATTGTTTCTCCAGCATTATCTTCCGTGCTCTGAATAATATTACGATTATGCTCCAGATATTTAAGTCACTGCTTTTCTTTTTACTATCTCGGTCTAATTATGGGATGAACGAAAATTTGCTTTTCAGATGATGCTCTGGCAATTGTATGAACAAAACGTCGTATACCTTCATTCTTCCTCAATGAGATTAGATAATTAATTCAATGTCTTCGTGAGAATTTATATAAAACATATCCTTCTAGAAATGAAAATTAAAAATTGACTAATACATGTTTGATCCCATATGAGGAGTGCATTAGATTCATCTTCCGATCTTCAGTCAATATCGTAATATTCAGTAGACAGTCATGACTCAATGTGATTGATTTTTTACTATATTAAACAGGAAAATGGAAATCTGCTACTTTTTAAGCTTTCTCCAAAATGATGATCTTTGGTAATTTCGATCATTTTACGCCCGTAAACAAATATGTATCCCGCAAAATTATATTATTGACTCTTAAAGGCAACTTTAGATGATACAATTTATCGTACGATCCCTCGTATGCATCGGTTACATTCTTTGATCGTGTACAGCGCGGATCGAACGATTTTTCATGCTATCTCCGATGTGTTCTCTAAACAGAAACGGTCCTATTTTTCAGCGGATTTTTTGTACAATCTATGGCAGCGGCTCTAATGGCAATATAGCGTGATTTCCTATTCGGCCGTTTGGTTATGGATTACGAGACAAGGAGAACATATTAATGTTATTACTTGATGCAGAAATTAACGTACATAATGGCATAATAAACTATAACCGGTATAAAGATATAAAATAAAGTTTTTAAGTGAAGTGTAGAAAGGTCGGTGATACTGCAGTTCAGCTACTTCTGCCATAGAGGACTGGCAATACCTTAAAATGCTATGTTTTGCATTCCTATAACCATAAAAGGTACTAAATACGTGAAAAATATGTTTAAAAATATAATGACAAAGTTCTGATGTTATATAATAGCTACTGCTTCTCCTATATATTGTGCAATGCAGTTAAGGTGATTTTCTTTGTTTTTCTTGTGCGTAGAGTACCGAATCTACTGCAGGCATGATATGTATGGAAGGAAATGATGTAGATGATACCGGTGTCTTTGCTATCATATCCCCCCCCCCACAATGATTTTGATAAACGTCTACTCTCTGTGCATCCAAAATAACAAAATACATTTAACAGTATATTACAGAAGTAGACCAAATGTAAGTAGAGTGTCGACGTCAAGCCAGAGCTGTGCAAGTCAATACGTGAGCAAGGTAATTACTCGTACGAACTAATTTTTATTAAAGGTTTAAGACAGCTGACCCTCCCTATTCACATCTATATACCTTGTGTGAAATGCGCCTATAAATCACATAAAATTTACATTACTCCTCATTTTTGTATTTTACATTTATTTCATGCTTATAGGATTGTAAACCATAGCATTTTGAGGCGTTTCCGGTGCTCTTTGGTAGTAGTTAAACCGCCGTATTACTAATGGGCCGGCATATGTATAAATAGAAGTTAATATATCGCGATTTATATACTTTTGAAGTGCTGTGTAATGTCACATATCTTGAAACTCAGGAATATTATAAAAACAACACATATGACTCCGGACTTATCACTGAAGACGGCAAAATTTTTAACGTTTTTTGTGTGTGAGCATTGAAATTACTTTATTGAAGTACAGAAGTAAAGCTAAAACATTCTCGTTACCACTTAAACCTAGTAGAAGTTAGATTCTCTTGGTAGAAGACTGTTGCATTAAAACCAACGGAATTTTTGTTGCGTCAAGATTCATTGTTATCAATATTTCAATTTTTTTCTATTTTTTAAATGGGCTATACTTTCACAAATATCTGTGGCATAATTACCCTGAAAGCCTGAGATGTCACAACTATAAACTCCAGCAGTTTCATCATTATCCCCTCGTATCTAAAATTGGACCGAGCAAAACACTATACAATATTGTATTTTTTATCATACGATAAATCTCGTACTATAGATTGTATACATTCTATCATACGAGAGATCGTACGAGAAATTGTATCTTCTAAAGCGGCCTTAAGATGCCTCCTTGCTCCAATCCTCCCATTTTTAACATTTGTCAAAATATTTAAAAAACGAAGAGTATTATAAAAAATGTAAATTCATAGCGCACTAGAACTTACGAATTACTATGGGATGCAATGGACAGCGATCTCAAGATCGTGTCCATTGACGAGTGATACGTTTTCAAAGATTATGACGCCATTATTTAATTGAAGTATAAACACTCATCAATCGACAAGATTTCGAGATCGCTGTCCATGCATTTCATAGTAATTTGTAAGTTCTAGTATGTTATGAATGTAGATTTCTTATAGTACTCTTAGTTTTTTAAATATTTTGAAAAATGTTAAAAATGGGGGGACTGGAGCGAGGAGCTCTCTTAACAAAACATTTTTCTCATTGTGAATAATATAGAAATCCGTAACAGGACTGTAACTCAACTCTTAATGCTCAGAAATCTTTTAAACAAAAAATGTTCATATCGAAGAGCATGTGCAGAATTAGGTGGTGATGCTTCTGAAATCATGGACGTCTCGGGAAATCTCTACGGGGACAATTTTAAAGTGTTAAATAGAATCAATGGTTTATTTTGCTTTCAGAGGAAACATTTTGAGAAGTCTTCAGTTACAAGAGCTACTTGGTAAGTTAACTGTTGACTTACCAGTTAACTCTTGTAACTGCCAAACATTACGAGCTATTAAACAATGTTTCAACTGAACGTTTTTCAAAATTTCTTGTTTGTTTCAAAGAGAGCAAAATTAACCATTGTTTTTATTTAAAATTTTGAAGTCCCCCGTAACAGTATTCCCGAGACGCTCTAGTATTTGAAAATGTCACCCTTTGATTCTGCATATCTTATTGAGTATTTCATTTTCGTTTGGAACCTTTATTTACTATTTCGAAAGTCCCGAAACCCCTCTACACCATGTTAATTTTGACAACCGGTCTAATAGCTGCCAAACGGTATGAGCTATCGAAAAGAGTTTCCTCTAAGTGTTCTTCAAAGTTTAGCAATAGTTTCAATAGGCGCAAAATGAACCCCTGTTGATATTTACAATTTTAAAATAGTCCTCTCGTAGAGGTGTTCCCGAGACGCCCCTGATTTCAGAAGCTCCACCACGTGATTTCGCACATGCACTTTGGTATTAACATTTTTTGTTTCAAAGATTTCTGTGCACTAGGATCTGAGCTGAGTTATGGCCCTGTTATGGATTTCGTGAACCACCCGGTATAGTGTGATATCATTTCTCAATAAGAGTTTGCTCAGCAAATAATGTATAAAAATGAGAACCATTATGATAAAAACGACCAGTTTCTCGAGAAGAATTCTCTGAGCAAATGAATAATAAATGTATCCATGTCATAAAATACTAAGTCCCAATCTCGTGTGAATTATTTTCTATATCCCTAAATTTGTGGCAACTACGACTTCCTCATATTAGTACAATGTTCATGATCTCTCTTTCCATTTATTTCTAACATATATTTTTGATAGCAAAAACTCGGCACCATCTCCTCCATACATTTTAACTTGTTTTCTTACTATAAAAGAAACTGCGCTATTATAGAGCATTGGGCATCTTCTTATACTACCCTGAACTCTAATGCACTCAGGTGACGTAATGGATTGTCCCACTCACCTCATAACGTGTATAAACACTTTTAATCTTAGTTAACCCCGCTATTCATAATAGTATAGAATATAGAAATAAAAGTCAATTCAATTGTAATTCCCTGCGATCCTTCAATTGTAATTTAAAATGAAAACTTAAATGATGCATTTCTCAGCTCATCAAATAATGCTTCGAATGTACATCAACTTCAGAAAAAATATATATACTTTGGTTTTGCAAATAGCCACATTCGTGTGTTATTTGACAATTTCTTATTTTCGAAAACAATCATTTTTAAATTATATAAAAATAACCATATTTTCTAAAACAACCAATCATTGAATATTACTTGAAACTCTATTTGTATGAAGCTAAAAGGAATCAAACTTTAAATCAATTTGTATTAATTGTGAAATTATCCTTTAAACTTTAATAATTTAATGTTTTTACAAATATTATTAAGAAAGAAGCTGCATATCACATGTCAACATGTCAATATACTTGTTATATTTTTGAGAAGCATTAATAAATATTAATAAAGTCAATCACAATAATTCTTCTTTTTAGGGAAGGGATCATAGCGATAGGAACAAACACTGCACATCTTTCAAGACTTACATTATGAATTCAATAGTGTCTGTATCATAGTCCTCGTATGTAGAAAAATAATTTTACAGATTTTGTTGAGAATATTGTAAATAATACATTGAAACTAACTGATAATAGAAAACATAACTGTAGGTTAGAACATTGCGGCGCAGTTGTAACATATGTAATACTTACAGATATATGGTAAATTTTAATTCTGCAGCAAATATATACTTATACAGTAAAACCTCGTTAATACGAGTTTCAAGGGAACGAAAAATCAAGAGTTCTTGTTAAAGTTCGTGTTAATGAGGACTCAAGTATTTTTTCAGATCTATAGTATTTTTACTCCTTTATTGTTATTTACGTGCATTATTTATTGAAATGCAATACATACAATAAATAATTATACAGTAATGCACATACAGTGCAGATATACAGTACAGTAATTACGCACATGTCATACAATTGATGATAGAGTATAAAATCACTACGGCTAAGCATGTACAATTCTCGTAGATTATTTCCTTGAGAAAAATTCAAGAATATTTCTCTCTCGTTCATGGGAACGAAAATACCACACTTTGCGACCCACTACATCCGTGGCATCCATAAATCTAATGGCAACTTCTGAAGTTGATGCAAAACCTTGTAAAGTGTCCTAAGTAGTTAAAATTGCATGGCGTGTTGAGGGAATGACGTCGCTTTCCTCAATTTCATCTGACGATAGTTCTTGCACCTCTGGCACGCTTGAGGGAATGCATTTTTCAGGTTCCAAAGAGATGGTAAAACTATCATACGCAGTAACGAATTCCTCAAAACTGACTGCAGGATTCACAATCTCTTCCAGTTCATTCCACTAATCTGATGAAGCTGTTTCGATGCTACCACCTAATTCACGGACATCAGCATCGCTGCATCTCCAGACTGCGGTGATAGCTCTTATTCCATCTAGCACGCTTCACTTTGGGTGTGCCGTTTTGCTTTAAGCACTGCGAATTGCCGCACGCGCAAGTCCTTTGCGAAAGACTCTCTTCATAAGGGCAATGATTGTTTGATCCAGAGGTTGAAGAGGACTTGTCGCGTTCGGGGAGGTCAGATTTTGAATGTTATGTGCAGTGCAGCTATCCGTTGTCAGAAGAACATTCCTGTTCTGAGCGACAATTCGACTGTTGAAACGAATGAGCCACTTACGAAATGATGATATATTAATGCATGCTTTCTTATGATGAGAATATGTAAAAGGTAGAGTATCTTTCCTAACCACTGAACGCTCGAAAAGTTGAAAACGTACAGCGAATTTTACATTGGGTATAAATCAAGTCGTCGGATTATGGAGACTCCGAATTAGCATTTCCAGTTGTTGACCTGAGTTAGATTTTGACTCAATGTTTACGTATAATAACAGCCACAGTCCTCATATCACCAATAATTAATACTGGAATTTTGCAGTCACTTGAATTTCAACCATGGTTTCGTAATTTTTTCCCAGCTGAGAAATGTCAAAGAAATGGTACAAATTTAGTCAAAATTTCGTGATAATCGATACGAAATTATGCAAGGGGCTAAAGAACTGTTCGGAATTCGTTGTAACCGAAATTCATATTAACCGATAATACTTCCCCGACGAAACAATGTATCCCTCCCGGAACCATACTTTTTGTGTGTTAACCTTTTTTTTCGTGTTCGTCTTAAACGAGTTCGCGTTAAAGAGGTTTCACTGTAGAGAAGTCATAGAGGGTAAGTTAAAGTGCATTGTTTCTGTTCATATAAACATAATAGGAAGGTTGAGTACCACAAAGAGAATACAAAAATAAATAAAGCTAATCACAAGTAATTACTAAAATGAACAGCTAACTGGCATTATGTCCAGTAAGAATATTAAAATTATATAAACAATAAAACAGATCAGCAATAAGGGAGTAAACACATGAATAATTACATCGATTACAAAAATAATTAAAATAAAACACTATTAAATTAATAAAAATTCATATAATATATTGTGAAATGAATCACAGTAAAGATAAATATTTGAAATGAAATTTCAAGATATGGGCAAGAAAATTAATTGAAGCTAATTCTAAGCTTAAGAAATCACAAAAAATTGGAAACGATCCTGGATTTGGATCTAAAGAATGGAGATGATTTAATTTTACAAGATCAAACAATTTCGTTTGTGGATTATCTCAAGATCTATCAAAAATGTAATACTACGTATAAATAAAACAATGAAACAGAACAATAGCGATATTTTCAGTTGAGATGAAGCTAAGTAGATATCGGTCATGTTTCACTGAATTTCAAGATGGCGGCGATGATGACGTCATGAGCCACGCAGCTTGGCTGGAGGTGACTCGAGGTGACCTGAGATGTGTTTGTAAAAGATTGTGAGGTACATTTGGGGGGAAATGAATTATGGTCGGGAATGTCCTGATTTCAAGGTGGCGGCGGTTATGCCGCCAAGATTAACGTAGCTTGGTTGCAGGTGATTTGAGGTGACCTAGGATGTGTTCGTACAAGATTACGGTTGAATTCTGGGTGGGAAAAGTGATGACATAATCGAAAAATGACGCAAATTTAAGATGGTGGTCGTAATGACGACGTAGCTTGTCCTCCGGGCAATGAGGTCCTCCACCATTGTCTTTACCTGTACCATTGTATGTTATTTTAAATTGAAATATATATATATATATATATCCAACTCCTCCCTTCGGGGAGAGGCCTCATCCACTAGTGGATTGAATATGGCTGTGATTTATTATTTATTATATATATATAATTTGGAAAAGAAGAACATAGGAACATTTTGTCCTCTGGGTAATGAGGTCCTCCGAGGTTACTTTAGATACAATTTCAGATGATCAGTGATTTTGTTAGATTTTTTATTAAAGATTGTATCTGACCTCTGAAATTAAGACCAGTGACAGATTTTGTAAAATGAGAAAAAAAAGAATTGATGTGTTGCATAATTCTACGAATTAAAATCATGGAAAGGGCCTTTATAAGTTTAACATTTTACGGTAAAAATATTGAGGAGTTGAGTTAAATAGGAAAAAAGTTACCTTTTATTAAATACATCAGGAGATGAATGATACAACTTTGTTGATTTATTTGGAACTAACATTTTGTTGATATAATGTTCTAAGTTAAAATATAAAACGGGAGATACAAGTTTAAAACGAGGGAATTTTCACGTGGTTGCTAGAAGGCATGACATGTATAGAAGGGCGAATTTTTAATTGATTTCTATGAGGACATAATTGATGTCTGATTCCCAAAAATAAGAGTGCTCTTTTCCTTATGTGAAATAACTTTCTGATGGACTAAGTTATTATTGATGTAAAGATGTAATCTGCTAAAGTAAGTTCATGTGCTTTCTATGAAGACATAGTTGATATTTGATTTTAAAATTAAGAGTGACTTTTCCTCATGTGAAATAACTTTGTGAAGGAGTTATTATTCATTTAAAGATATAATCTTTTAAGTGAAAAGTCTCTTCGGAAATGGACCTAGATATGATCTTGACGCCATAGAAATACTTTGCGTAGATGAAAGCTCGATTTCGTGTTATCGGCCGCACGAAATAAACATTGCTAGTTAACTGAATGGAGCAATTTTTCTGATAGGTGAATGCTCCTTACACACATTTGAACTCATAATGTCTAACTGAAAATATGACGACTCATGTCTAGGGAACATAATTTTCTCATTTAGATTGTGTAGATGTGTGGAATTTTGGAAAATATGTTTTGACGTCAGAGGAGAAACTTTGTATGAAAAAATTAAATTAAAATGTAGTTGTTAGCACTTAAAGACCGACGTCAGTGACGAATTAGGAAATTTGACTGGCTGACTATTTTGGTTTGAATGAGGTGTGAAGTTTTAAAAAGAAAAAAACATGCCTTCAGGTGAAAATGTCATTGACAGAATATGAATTTATAGGTTAAGCTTGAATTTCACGGTATATAAGATGAAGGTAATGATAGAACATTCATTCTTAGCTAGGTTCTCAAATTGACTATATCATAGTTAACAAGGTGCACTATTCTGTAAGTGAATATTCTTCTGGAACATATATAGGTAAGTCTTTTTTACAATCATTGATTCATGGTAGAACTTGAAAAAATGGGCTGGCAGGGTGAGCCGTTTGTGGCGCTAGGTCATTAGCTTAACGATTTCGAGCTCGAGTTTCTGCGATTAGATTGTGGCCAGTTGAAATACGTGTTTAATTGCTAGACCAGCGGTTCCATTCTTTACATTTCTTCCGATTAGAGTGAGTAGCAAATTGAAACACATGTTTCATTGAGTGATTATTTTTCTGCGATTAGATTATATTAGAGCTATTTTTAAAAAAAACTTTTTTTCTTGCTTGAGATTTTGGTGTGTACTTAATTGAAAACGCGCTTTGATTACTTGCTTGCAGTCAATTGAAACAAATATTAGGACTAATGTTAAATGACGCGTTGTGGTACGAGGAAAAAAGGAACATTATTAGACCTATTTTAAACACGCTTTCATTACTTGAGATTTAGTTGTATATTTAATTGAAAAAATCCACACTTTCACACGATCTGTATAGTACGTTGTAAGGATATCCACATCACATTCAGAGGATGTCCTCAACACATTGTAGGAATAATCACAGAACATTCAGAGGATGTCCGCAGCACATTGCAGGGATATCCACATAACATTCAGAGGTTGTCCTCAACACATTATAGGGACATTCACATCACATTCAGAGGATGTGATCAACACATAGCAGGGATATCCACATGAGATTCAGAGGATGTCCACGCCGAATTGCAGGGATATCCAGATCGCATTCAGAGGATATCCTCAACACATTTTAGGGATATCCGAGTCACATTCAGAGGACGTCCATGGGACATTGCAGGGATATCCAGATCAAATTCAGAGGATATCCTCAACGCGTTGTAGAGTTATCTAGATCACATTCAGAGTACGTCCATGGAACATTGCAGGGATATTCAAATCACATTCAAGGGATGTCCAGGGAATATTCACACAACATTTAGAGGATGTATGCACTACATTATAAAGATATCCACATCACATTCAGAGGATGTCCAGGGAATATCCACAGAACATTCGGAGGATGTTCTCAACGCATTGTAGGGATACCCACATTACATTCAGAGGATGTCCAGATGACATTCAAAGGACGTCCACATGACATTCAGAGGATGTCCAGGGAATATTCACACAACATTTAGAGAATGTCTGCAATACAAATTGTAGGGATATCCACATCATATTCAGAGGATGTCCGCGAAATATTGTGCGGATATTCACACGTCATTCAGAGGATGTCCACAGCACATTGTGGGGATATTTACATCACATTCAGAGGATGTTCACAGCACATTGTGGGGATATTTACATCACATTCAGAGGATGTTGAGAGCACATTGTGGGGAATAATCACACAACATTCAAAGGATGGGCATAGCACATTGTGGGGATATTTACATCATATTCAGATATGTTCACAGCACATTTTGGGGTTGTCCTCGGCACATTGTAGGGATATTCACACTTCTTGCAGAGGATGTTTGTACATGTTTTGAGAATATTCAAATTTACCTTACAATCTTCTACAAACCAGTATTAGGTCACCTCAAGCAACCTCCAACCAAGCTGCGTGGCTCATGACGTCATCATCGCCGCCATCTTGAAATTCAGTGAAACCCGACCGATACCTACTAAGCTATTATGAAATAACATTTCGGTCCAAGCTTAAATCCTGAGCAACCGACATTTAAAAAATACGTAAGTTCTAAATACTAAATTAAAGTTTGCTATAACTTGATTTGATAGACATATACGGTTATTGAGTTAGACAACAACCAATTGGTATATAATTTACATAAAACATAGGTCAAATTGTATAAACAAGAGCATAGTGCACACAAAAAGACATATTTGTAGCACTTGTATAACATAAAATATAAGGACAGAGTGTCCTCGGCCTGGGCAATATTTGCCTGAAGGCCATAAAGAACAATTCACATTTAAACAAAGTGACATAATATATCATGTAAAGAATAGAACAGGTGTTTCATATAACTTGGGCATTCAAAGATAAACACAAGAGGCCTGCATAATACCTGTTGGAAGAGTACTTTATTATTTTAGTTGGCTGCTTGGGATTTGAAAGCGCTAAATATTGCATTTAATTATATTAACAGCTGGGATACATTTTATTTAACAAAAATAAAATTATTGAAAGTAAACTTAAAAAGGAATTCAGGGGTGCGGATGGAATCATCGTACCGAAAGTCTGGAAGATATCTGGACGTGCAATCTCGAATGTGAAGTCACATGGCTCTACCTTTCGGAACAGTAAAAACGTATGCGCAAAATCAGAAACAAGTGCTTGGGCAACGTGATTCTGTCCCTACTTAGTAAAATTACTTTAATGTTCAAGAAGAACATAATTTTTTTTAAACTAGGTCTGGACACGTGAAAAAGGGTCCACTACTTTCGAAACATATTGTTGTTAGGTATAAATTCAGGAAATGGCGCACAGTCGGAAGGGACGGTGGGTAACACTTTCTTTGTTTTATTTTTCTTCTTGTCCCTTGCGTCAAGTTGCTTATGTTTCCTACATCCGCTGCCATGGCTGTTTTTTTTTTAGAATTAGTAGCGCGCTCAATTAAAATAAAAATATACAGTTATGTAACTTATTCGTACAATTATACAAGAAAAATATTGAACATAAATTCTTATACAAAATTTAGCAAACTTTAATATTTTTCCTGGTTGTATATAGAGAAGTGATTTAGATAAACCATTTCGTTTAGTGGTTTGATCATAGGCCGACTCTTGTTTTGCTTGGAGCAGCTTTCGTAATTAAAGTGTATATTTAAGATTGAGGATCTGCGTGGTTTTCTTCTTGACCCGAACTGAGTGGTCGGGTCCAGGTTAACGTTGACTTTGATTGTTTTGTGAAGTTCTCCATAAATTATGTCATAAGGACGAAAAATGTTTTGTGCAATTCCGGAATTTTTTAAATGGGGCGGAGTAACGTCCCTGGCCTCTATTGAAGGTTCCATCCCGTGACGTTTCTCGACTAATACGTACATGGGGGTTATTTTTATGAATTTTCCCTGTAGTGTCGTGTGAAAGTATCCGGGAAAGGACTATTTGTGCTAAAAATTTGCACGGAGATTGGGTGTTTCTTTTGATCTCCAGGCTTGGTAAATACCCTGAATTGTGAATTTAAATCTTCTTCTACTGAACTGATACTTCTTATTTACTGATATATGTTATTTGATCAACTTTTCTTAATTAAGTAATTTCTTCCATTTAAATAGCATACTGAGTGCAAGAAGAGAGTGAGATATTAAAAATGTTTATTTTACATATATATATATGGGGTCTGGTTTTGTCGTTTGTTGTAACTGAATCTTAAGGTACAAAAACATCAAGGTGAGAGCAAAATTGCAGATACATGTTATAGCCAATGAAATACTGGATATTAACAATAGGGGACTGAAGGGTTCGTCGTCTGTAATTAGTAACTGGCATTCATGGCAGTAATGGGGCAAAACTTTACCTTGTAGATTTTTCATTAAATGGACAGGTAAAATTCTAATGAGATCGCCGAGGAGAATTTGTTCTGTGATACATGGGAGTAAAGCATGGCTGGAGGCTAAGTTGTCCGATAGAGATTTACTAACACACAACAGAGATTTAATAATAAAGTTCCGTACGTATGAGTCGTGACGATTTTAAGAATCGAAACGACTTGTCTCATTTTACTAGGAGAAGTACACTGGTTACATTGTGTGAGTGTATTGTGTTGTAATCTTCGGCTTCATTACAAAATAATTCTCAATACTTTTTAATATCTATCGATTTTTTTTCTAAAGTGAGATTTGAGACAGGGGAAACATTTTACTTCGTTAGCGTTTAAGTTCCAGATAAAGCATACCCAACAGGTGGTAAGGTCACAATCGGATGTTCTTGTGAGATTCTGGTACCTTTGTGTGATAATTATACTTAATGGGCAATTTTTTTACAGATCTCAGCATGCTTTCTAAAAAGTAATCATTTTACCTGATAGAAAGTATTGTTTGTTCCCGGTTTACGAGGACTATCTTCAATGCTAAAAGGCTGTATTTTGGCGAGATTAAACATTCTAAACGGGATTCGTAATAGAAGTAATTACTCCTACTGCTATTGATAGAGAGTATATACTCGGTCTGAATCAGCTGGTCTTCAGTTTCCTCGACCCATCCTTCGATTTGATTTTGGTGGGAAAAATGGATCTAGAAGCTTCTTTTGGTATGGAATTGCATCAATCTATGTTTGATAAGTTATAAATGCGGTTATGTTTGAAACCTTTGATTCTTTCCAAATGAGATATCTATATATTGAATTTTGGATAAAAACCCATTAAAAGCAGCGTCATTTATCATTAGGTTTCCAATATGAGTTTTGTAACGTACATTAGTGGGTAACTGTAAACTGAAGTATCCAAGAACAGATTAGTTTCATCAGTTAAAATGGGCATTGTATTTGACCATAATTTATTATTGGGAGTGTGTGGCAATTTTACCATGATGGGGAATGAGGATTCACACATTACTACTAGGTCATTCTGAACCATATTAAATCTGTTGTGTGCTAAAGTTGGTAATTGCGGAGAATTGATAACATTGAGAATACTTATGGTAAGGAGTAAGATTAGTAATAAATTCCTAGTATTGGCGGGGACCTGTCTGGTGGTCTCTGGTTATTGTCTGTTGTTACACATTCTTGTTCTGGATTTCTACAGTACTTTCTTTTAATAACGCAACGATGGAGAGCGAGACTAATGATAATGCATAGGCCTAATATCAATTCTCCGTAAATTAGAGAGAGCAGCAGCTCGGCTTTAACTGGCTGAAAAATACAGGGGAAGAGAACTTCTCGCAATTTAATCCTCATATACAATATAACAAGTGAGAAAATGACGCTTCATGTAGTGAACATTTTAATGTAAAGTTTAGATGTGTAGTGTGTACTTCATGCTCTGATATAGGATCCATTGCAACCTCAATGTCACCAGAGTAAAGTTAAGGAAGGTTAATGCATTCTAAATGAGTGGTCCAAATTTGGTCTAAAATTTGTTCTAACGCATCAAATTAATTTCCGTTGGTTCAATAAGGGTAATGATAATTGAAAGGTATTCAGTTTTGTCCATTCCGCGAGTAAAACATGTTCAATTTTAATCTCTTTCTCGGCTGTCGCGGAGCAAAGGAAGGAGGCGGGAATTATTTTCTTTTTTTAAATTCAAGATTACATTTCCAGGATAAATGAATTTCTAAGGCGCCAATAGAACTGGAGGTGAGATTGTCGTTTAATCAGTTACTAGTAAAAGTTACTTCCGCGTGGGTTAGGAGGAAACCTCTCTGCTAATTAATGGTTGGTTACGTGAAGTAGAATTTACTTTTTCTATTATTTTTGGTATCGTAGATGGATGACTGGTGCCATAGATGTTGAATGCATATTAGGGATATAGTTGATGAAAGAATCGAAGTGTCGGGAATCGTTCTGGTTTCGCATGAAATATTATGAGAGCTTGATAGGATCTTCAAGTAAGAGTTTCCGACTGCTAGCAGAACGGGTTCCGTTTTTACGTAATATGTTTATCCATTAAAATGGAATGAGAAAGCCTTAAAACAATAAAGCTCGTTATTAATTACAGATAAGTGCCATTACATATGTGACTAATGTAAATTGTATCTGTTGAAAATGGAGATGCTGTCTATGGCCGTTGTTGATATTATTACCCATTATTACATGTCCTTATATACTCTTGACGGACATTGAATGTTCTCGACAGCTTGCTATTTGGATGCTATTTGGATTAACTTTAGATACTACCCAGGCTACCGGTATATTTTATTAATAGTTGGTTATCTTGGAATATGTTTAATGCGGGCTAAGCACACCTACTTAGTAGTAAAATTGCGAACCCAAGTATACAAAATAATTACTAACAATTGGCGATCAAGGTTGGTCTTTTTAAATTTTGAATTACACGGAAAGAATTTTGAATCATAGCAACAGCTAATTTTGTATTCTCTACTTTCGATCCTTGGAAAGACAAAATAGCATTTTACTTGGAAAGATTTCATTTCCATTGTAAGGTTACAGAATTGAGTTCAAAAATGACTGCTAGTTTGTTACTTTCATCTCTTGACAGTGATACATTTGAGAAAACTCTCATACAGGCAAAACCAAAGAAATTGGAGGAGCTAAATTTGTCACAAATAGAGTCATTACTATGTAACATCTTGGATGTACCCACTAGCTTTCGTACTGCCTGGTTTCATTTTCATGCAATGTCACAGTCGGTAGGTCAGCCTGTTAGTGAGTATATACAAGCATTAAGAACTCAAGCGAACAAGTGTCAGTATGGATCGTTCTTAGAGGAAGCATTGATAGATCAACTGATTTTCGGTATACGTGACAATAACCTGCGTAAGCGATTACTGGCAATTGATGAACTAAATTTAGAGGATGCAATTAGGATAGCTACCCATCACGAGATGATTGAAAAAAATAGCTTCGAATTGTCTGAGAAATTGAATAGAATGCATATGTTAAATAATGATGTCCATATGGTCAACAGATCGAGTCGAGGGAACAGCTCCAGTAATATCACGAATAGAGGTGTGCAACGAGCGGATTTCGAGCGCTCGAAACACAAAAATACATTTTCGAGCGAGCAGAGTATGATCGAACAAAATCTGCTCGAACAGATTTGTTCGAACACTTTTGCTTGAAATCCTGGATTCGAGCGCTAGAAACTTTTTCGAGCGCTCGAAAGTCCTGGAATTTTCCCTTCCCCTCCGTTTATCTTGGTAAAGGACGTAATACACAATGTTGCCAACTGTGGTACTATTATTCTTATCATAGTATAATTTCAACTTTATAGCTTTGATACAACAGATAATTAATTATGTACTAAAAAAACTATTAATGTGATTCCATAGGTATTTTAACGCCAACATATCTGGGAGCTCCAAGAGACGCTGACTACAATTCCGAGCCTAAAAATGTTAAAATTTGTAATCCAAGACCGCGGCAGCGCGAAACATCATCATTGTAAAAGACAGTCTGATTAGGAGGGGGGAGGGGGATTCATTACCAAGACCAAAAATATAGATACAATTTTGAAATCCAAGATGGGGTAGGGCCAAAGTCACAATTGTTAAAAATCATCAGAATTTCGTGAAATTTTATATGTGGGGGCTTG
>JAGDQP010003942.1:0-43511 GCA_022664845.1 Lepisma saccharinum | reverse complement strand
TGAGGGCTTGAAGGAGCCCTGAGTCCATTACCGAGGACAAAAATATACAATTTTGAAATCCAAGATAGCGGCAGCGCGAAATGTCACAATTGTTAAAAATCATCAGAATTTCGTGAAATTTTATATGTGCGACTTCGAAGCGCTGCTGAATTCAATTCCGAAACCAAATTGTTTAATTTTGCGAAATTTAAAAGTTGTTAAAAATCGGATATTCGTTCGATTCCGTTGTCAATGAGAAACCGAAAGTGGCAGCAGTTTGGAATGTGACAAAATATTGAAAATTATCAGATTTCTGTTAAATTCCATATGTGGGTGTTTCGAAGAACGCTGATTACGAATCCGAACCTAAAAATGTTGAATTTTCTACTCCAATATGGCGGCAGCGCAAAATATGATAATTGTTAAAATATTTTGATTTTTCCTGAAATTTTAAATCCGGGTCTTTCAAGGCGCTCTGAGTTCGATTCCTGTTTCTAAAATGTTGAATTCCAAGAGGACGGCAACCCGAAAAGTAATACATTCTTAACAATTACCAGATTTTGTAAAATTTCATAAGTGGGTGTTCCGAAAGACGCTGATTACGAATTCCAGCCCAAACATATTGAATTGTGAAATCGAAGATGGAGGGAGCGTGAAATATTCTGATTGTTAAAAAACATTTGATTTTCAAGAAAATTTATATTTGGGGCTTTCATGGGACGATGATTACAAATTTGAGACCAAAAATAATAAAATGTGAAATCCAAAATGGTTGTAGTGCAAAATGTTATAATCTCTAGAAATTATCCAATTTTTGTGAAATTTCATATCCGAGGCTTTCAAGGGGCCGTGAGTTTGATCTCGAGGCTAAAGTGTTTAAATTAGAAAATGAGACGGTGGCAGCGCAAAATATTGTAATTGTTGAAAATAATATAATTTCGTGGAATTTTTCCCGTGATTTCTGGGTTAGATTCCTAGACTAAAATGTTGAAATTAGAAATTCACTCCAGTAGAACACAGACGCGTTTTGAATGTTAATTTTTGTTTAAATTCGTTGATTAACAGTTATTGGTTAAAAAAAGTACGTTTAATTTTAATCATATTTCAACAAATGTTTGATGCCCCAGTAGCATATTCAGGTTGGTCGGTTATGGGACACATATCGTTCCACATCCTAAATGCGGACGAGAGAGGGGCCTCGTTTGAGACCACGTCGATCGATGTGGGATCGACACCGATTATCGATATCACTAATTTACCAATTTTCTAAAACTATATTTTGCAAAGAATAAATCGATTTTTACAAACCTTTCTTCATAATGAATAAATTAAAATTAAAAATAGAGCATTCGTCATGGAATTATAACGATTCATGTCGTTAACCGAAATCTATATTGATCAATGTCGGTCGATATGGGCAGATCGATATTTATTCAAGCAATGGTATATCCCTCTGGTGATAAAGTATAAAACTTCATGCTGTGGTCAACACGCGGCCAGCTTTGTTTGGTGACAAAGTTGTTCACAATTTAAGCATGTTAAAGTGCAGAAATAACATGTCCTTCGTGTAACAGAACACGAGAAGGACCCAAAAGATAAAGTGTTAAAGTTGATTGTCTATTTTCCAAGGATTCCTTGATCACTGTAAGTAAATAGACAAACCAACAAGATTTAAAGTAATATTAAGCTGGTTATCGTACGCCGTCAGAACCGGGAGACATTTTACACTTTTGTTTCGTTTGTACTTTGGAAAGTAGCGTATTTTCTCAAGCCCATGTGGTTGCTGAGATATTTTGATAAACTCTCGTATATATGGGTCAAAATATTGGTTTCGGACGTACTCTTTGTTCTTCGTTTTATCAAATCAGTAAATTGTGCAAAGTTCTATTGAGATATATTAAAGATTGTGGATTTGAGATATTTTGACCAACCCTCGTATATATGTTTGAAAATTTTGGTTTCCTGCGTATTCTATGTTCTTCGTCTTGCCAAATTAGTAAATTGTGCAAAGTTTGTTCAGATATATTGAAAATTATGAACTTGCGATATTTTGACCAACCCTCGTATATATATAGCTCAAATTTTGGTTTCGGACGTACTCTATGTTCTTCGTCTTGTCAAATTTCTAAGTTGTGCAAAGTTTCGTTGAGATATGTTGAAAATTGTGGATTTGAGATATTTTGACCAACCCTATATATATAGCTCAAATTTTGGTTTCGGACGTACTCTATGTTCTTCGTCTTGTCCAATTACTAAGTTGTGCAAAGTTTTGTTGAGATATGTTGAAAATTGTGGATTTGCGATATTTTGACCAACCCTCGTATATAGGTAAAATTTTGGTTTCGGGCATACTCTATGTTCTTCCTCTTGTCAAATTACTAAGTTGTGCGAGGCTTCGTTGAGATATGTTGAAAATTGTGAATTTAACTTATTTCGACTCGACTTTTTTTTTCGAGCGCTCGCAACCTATTTACGCTCGAAGTTGCTCGAAGTGGATTTTTGCCACTTCTCCCACGTTTCGAGCGTGACTGCTTTGGGCTTCGGATTTCGAGCGCTCGAAATCCGCTCGTTGCACAGCTCTAATCACGAATCGTGAATGGATACGTGACTGTATTTATTGTGGACGCTCTCACAAGCGCCAGGAATGCCCAGCATACCACCAGAAATGCAGGAAATGCGGAAAATTTAATCATTTTCAGGCCAAATGTAGACAAAAAGGCTCAATATGCAGAAACATGAGGTCAGAAAATAGAGGAGATACCAACCGCATAAAAGAAATACATGATACAAAAGAAGGTCACAATGATAGTTCGGGTTTCGGCATAAACGATATCTGGATAAACTATTTAGATACTCCCGATATTACATCAACTCATCCACCAATGGCTAGTGGAATACATATTCAGAATATACGGTTAAACACAATAGTAGATACTGGTTGTGGATTTTATGTTATAAACAAACAAACGTGGGAGACTTTGGGTATTAAACATGAATTAGAACGATGTGACACCAAATTAAAAGATATTAGTGGATATGAAATGAACATCATGGGAAAATTAAAATTGCCATGTGTCTTTAAACGAAGTATTTATCATTTAGAGTGGTTGATCACTGAAAATCCATTGCCCTATACGATAATGGGAAGATCAGCATTAGATACTTTGTTCATTGGGAACATAATATTCAGTTTATAGGTCGTAGACGCTACTATTCATTTAGGAAGGAATTTAAAATCCAGTTGATCAGGAGAGATTTACAAGGAGAAATGACTGGCCTAATTTTGCAGTAGAAATAAAACAAATAAAACAAGCTATTAGTGATTTAGCTTCTCACCAACTAGAATTACAACAATATGTGAAGAACTGGAGTTTGTCTACAGATCAAAATTAAAGTAGAGAAGATCAGAAAAGAGATGAATTGCATAAGCCGAAGCAAGTAACTATCAGACAGAAAATCATAGATGAATTTAATTCGAAAGTGGAAGCTGATGAATCGGTTAAGGAAAGTACATCAAAGGACAAAGAAGCTAACAGCGTTAATAACAGTACTAAGTGTAATAGCGAACTTATAATTAATGACAATTCTGTGCAAGAAACTGAAAATAGAAATGAAACTAATAAGGACAATGGACAATCAGAAAGGATTTCAGGTAGTAATTTAGATGAATTAATTGATGAAATGTGTTATACCAAACATAAACATAATCCTAAGTTTCTAGAAAGTCATGCCATGTGGAAAATATGGTTGCGAAGGGGTTTCGAACAAGTCACAGCAGACATGACGAAATTAATCCAAATGCATACGGTACTCTAACCTAAACGTTTGGATGAACGTAAGTGACACATAGTGCATTAAATGTATTTTATCGAATGGAACTGTAACTAATGGAAACTAAACTTTAATTTTCTGAATTGCAAAGAAAAATAGAAGTTATTTCGGAATTCAAAGCTAATCTCAAGACTGTTTTAAAACATTTGAGATGTTTTATCAAAGAAGGAAGATTACTTTATAATTGAATTAGTTTGATTTGATGAACTAGATAATACAAATGAGTTAATAATTCGGTTTCCTTTTTCTGAATGAAAAGGTTACTTTGAAATGTTATCATATTTAAACGCTACAATGATAGTTTGTTACAGGAAACACTGATAGAATTTAACTTACTTCTTACTGTGAATTTTGAAGTAATGAATTATGAACTTTTGTTGTGAAAAATAATGTTCAGTTATGAACTTATATGAACTGGTACACTCACGGTCGAAATATATTTTAGTTCCATCGAAGGGGGAGTGAATTGTTATATGGACAGTTATCTTTTGGGTAAATGAACTGTTTTATCAACATACTTTAAAAAGACAATCATTTTGGTCTAAAGGTATGAAATATGTATTTTATGTTCTTTCCTTTGTTACTTGTGTTTCTAGCTTTTCCTTTTGGACATGCTCGATGTTAGTAGTACAAATGGTTGGTGATCTACATCTTCTGTATAGATGATATGTGAACGGTCCTCGGGAGAATTAAGACCCTATGAATGTAACGCTGCAGGAGTGATTACAGATAAGTGCCATTACATATGCGACTAATGTAAATTGTATCTGTTGAAAATGGAGATGTTGTCTATGGCCGTTGTTGATATTGTTACCCATTATTACATGTCCTTATATACTCTTGACGGACATTGAATGTTCTCGACAGCTTGCTATTTGGATGCTATTTGGATTAACTTTAGATACTACCCAGGCTACCGGTATATTTTATTAATAGTTGGTTATCTTGGAATATGTTTAATGCGGGCTAAGCACACCTTCTTAGTAGTAAGATTGCGAACCCAAGTACACAAAATAATTGCTAACATTAATTTTTGTGCGTGATAAAGAAATTTGGGTTACGACTATCATCTCATTTAATGACAGGACGTTGTCCTAATGTGATATTCTAAAATCTAATACCTCGGTATGGCAATAACGATTTTCTAGGTTGGAATAGAAATTTAGAAGAACTTTTCCTAACAAACTTAGAAGTATATGTACCAATGATATTTGGTCGGTACATAGCGTATTCAGTGTGATCACTTCGTTCGTTCGGAAAGTTTCGGCAACCAACTTTGATAAAGATAAGGTGCTAAGTTATCTTCAACCTCGAGATAACTTTTGCGAAATTTTCCAGTTGTGCAATGCGTTCCTGGATGTTGTTTACATTACTGGCAAAATTGATTGTATAATTTGAACATTATTTGTACTAAATGTTGGTGGTTATCATGTAATTGCGATTTTAGTTTGAAATTAGAAGCTCGGCTTGACGTCGTTCTAAAGCATAATGTTAAAAAGTGGATTGGGGACGACGTCACAGCACCATTCGATGGCAGAAAAAATAAACGGAAGTCCCCGTGTCGGGTTGTAAGGAACAAATGAGTAAAGTGCCCAGAAAGGATGTTTTTGTGTCCCGCATAGTCCGCCTCAAGGTCACTCTGGACTACCATGAGAAACCTTTGTTCTTCTTCAGAGCAAACCCCAGGTAAGAAATATGTTAGCAGATGGCACCATTTACTGTTGATTGTTCTCCTCAGTGGTGATATATAACTAAACCCAGGGCACGACGTGAATAATGGCTTTTCAATATATTACCAAAATGTTCGTTCTATCAAAAAGAAACTGTCTGACTGTGAACTTCTAGCTTATGATTGTCTAGTGTTTAGAGAAACTCTAATGACAGCTGATATACTTGATTATGAACTACCTTTCTCCAAAAACTTTGCTATATACCGTCGGGATCGTGGATCACGTGATGGTAGTTAAATGATATGTGTAAACTCTAAACTGAAAAGTAAAGAACGTATTGACTTACAAAGAAATAACTGTGAAATTTTTTGGGTAGAGATAAACATTCCAAATGCACCAAAAGAGTCTTTAGATTGCTTTTATAGACCGCACAAATACTCTCCTTCGTACATACTTCAAGCATGCCGTGACTCTATGATTGATGCTGTGGCGGACTCCTGCGCAACGTTTTTTGGTGACTTCAACCTCTCAATTGACTGGTTCTTCCCCACTGTAAAAACGTAAACAATGTCTTTTGCTTTTTGAACAATTCTTTATATGCCCTAGGGCTGGCACAACACAACATGGACCCTACCAGAGGTAACAGCAACATAGACTATGTTGTATCAACCCATAAATCAGTCGCTGTATTTCCCAAACTAAACTTTTTTCCATCAAATCATGATTCTCTTAGTGACTTACTTCCACATGTCAAACACACCAAACGTAAAACTTGTCAACAACGTGAACCCGCATCCTCTCTTCCCCAGTGGAAAAAGGTCCCCTGGGATGAAATTCACAAGGACCTCCACGTGTTTCCATGGTGTTTACGTGCCTCAGGCTCAGTGGATGATGCAGCGAACTTAATGACTGATGTCATACAGGCTACAATTAAAAATTTCGTACCTTATCGCAAGAAACGATCTTCTAAATTTCCCCTCTGGTTTTATGAAGATCTAGAGTGTATTCTTCGAAATAAAAAGTGTGTTTGGAAGCTACGAAAAGACTTTCCCAGTGAAAAAACCTATAAAAACTTTTCAGACATCAGATGTAGTAAGTATTTAATGAAACAAAAATATGAGGAGTACATCGACAAAATCGCTCTTGATACAAATAACAATCCGAAGAGTTTTTGGTCTCTAATAAACAACCGTAGAAATAGTTCACTCATACCAACTGAGCGGACTTTTAATAAAGCAAATGTAAATAAGAAAGACAGGGCCAAGGTGTTTAATGAGTTCTTCGCCAGTAGCTTTGTTACATCTCTCTCCTCCACTCCCTCCACCCCCTCCCACCATTCGCCCCTGAGCCATTTACTTCCATCAGTACCAATTCAAGTGAAGTGTTCTCCCTGCTTTCGTCTTCACCTCAAAATCGTGCCCGTGCCCTCAAAATATTTTGTGCAGTTTTGCCAGCTCTCTCTTTCTCAACCCCTTTCTGTATTAGTGAAAAGGTGTTTCAAAGAAGGCGTGTTTCCCGCTAGCTGGAAGAACGCTAATATCACTCCAGTTCATAAACCTGGAAATGGGAAACATGATGTGTCCTCCTATCAACCTATTTCTCTGTTATCTCCTCTCTCAATTATATGTGAAAAAATCATTTAAATAGATTATCTAAATTTGTAGCTCTGTTTCTAAATCCCTCACAACACGGTTTCCTACCAGGGAAATCTTGTCTCACAAATTGATCTGTTCTTCTGACTGATGCTATAAATAGCATATCGGAAAATTCTCTTCTTGATATATTGTACTTGGATCTGTCTAAAGCTTTCGATTCTCTTTCTCATGATCTTCTTATATATTAACTAAGTTCAAGATTCAATATACATGGTAAATTACTTTCCCTTCCTTAAAACTATCTCAATAATAGGTCAAACTCACAGGTTCCATTTCTGACTTTACTCCCTTATCATCTGGTGTTCCTCAAGGCAGTGTCCTGGGCCTACTACTGTTCCTATTATAACTTCTTTATTTGCAAATATCCCGACCAATATTCTCCTATTTTCTGATGATTGCAAGCTCTACAGGCAAATGCGTTCTGGAAAATATGCTCTTACTCTTCAAACTGATGCTTCTAGCCTCTTCAACTGGTGTGTGTCTTTGAAACTAAACCTAAACCTTGAAAAATGTGCTTCTCTTACGCTTTCGCTGAAAAGGAACCTATCAACTACGCCTACACAATAGTAACATAAACTCAGTTCCCTCCTTCAGAGATCTTGTCGTTATAATTGATAGTAAACTTACTTTTGCTTAACACATTAATATCATATATCGTACTGCTATGAGAAAACTGGGTCTCATTTACCGCTTCACTGACATTAAAACTCCTCATTCCCTAAGTTTGTTCTATAAATCATACGTTGCTCCCACTATTGAATACTGTTTTCCTATTTGGTCAATGACCCTACTAATTTAAATATATTAAATTCCGTAATATTTTTTCTTGCCATTGTATCTTACCGAGTACCTCATCTCCGTACACTTCCAAAAAATGATATGCTAAAATGTCTCAATATCAAACCACCACAGGTAAGAAACAAAATTTCTGACCTTATATTTCTACACAAACTTGTCAATTGTCATGTTTGGTGTGAAAAGCTGCTTGATGAAATAAACTTTCGTATACCCTGCAGAACAACACGCTCAAGTGATCATTTCTACACCCGAATAGTGAGGGTAAATGTTGTACAACGGTCCCTCCTAAATAGGATTGTCGGCACGTACAATCATCTTCCAGATAACATTGGCATATTTTTTAATTAATCAACTTTTAGAACATATATAAGCAGACTATCTCTGTAACTTTTTTTCCTTTTTGTTTGCTGTTCCTTTATTGTTGTGTTATGTTTACTGATAATGTTTTTAGTGTAAGATGACAAATTGTGCTGTATCTGAAACCTTCTGTAAATAAATAAATAAATAAAATTTAAGTAATTCCTGTGATGATCAAAATTCAATTTCGAAGGTATTTCTCAAGTAATACAGTTCTTAAGACAGGTTCGTAAAATTTTGGTAAACTTTATTTTTATATCGGCCAGTCTAGTAACTTTGGACTTCGGTCCGTCACGATTCGCCATTAGCTGTTAAGTGTTAAAATCCACACCCATGCCCCTGCCAGTACTCGAACCCGGGACCTTCGAGCCGATAGCCTACCGCCGCAGACCGCTCGGTCACCCGGCCGGCTAAGATAGGTTCGTCTCTGGAGTATTAGGGATACGGTAAACTATGAGTATTAATCTGGAGTAGGGTGTACGGCTAAAGGGTGTCCAGTACATTCCGGAATATATTCGGATATTTCTTATTGTTAGTGTTCTACTTATGACGAGTAGCCACAAGAAATGGATCCAGGCCCCCATTTGAAAGATGAATTAAGGGAAAGTTTAATTTTCTAGCAAAACTTCCATGTATTGTTCTAAAGGGGTCCTAACTTTTATAATTAGTAAGTATAATTACTATGCGTATAGTTTTCGTCTTCTAGCTTAAGGCAACATATGGATCGCTGAGAGTCACTAGTTCCAAATGAACTGCTCAGTAGTTAGAATGTTTGGTCAAAGTTTGCACATTCTGCAAGTTCTTCCGTATGGGTATCATATGATTTTGTGGCACAAGGTAGGCGCCAAGGTAACTGATTTTCTTCTTATCATTCCTCTCTAATTTTTTCGCGGCTACCTGGTAGTTTTGAAAGAAAGAGTCCAGAGAGTCATGTCGGCTTTCTGAGTACTTTCTAATTTCAACATTTGGTAATTTGATTGTCAAAAGAGTCGAGGAAGGGTAAGTACTTTGTTCAGTCTGAGTCGGCATGTTATTTTGTTCTAGGCACTGTTCTTTATTAACACACTTGAGACCGTGTAACAGGCATACGCACTTTCTATCTGTTCTCGTACAGCTAGGTTCCACGCAAATGTTGCTAATGAGAGGTACAATGACCACTGGTTTAGTTCATTCTTTACATACTTGTTAGTTAAGAAGTGTGCCAGCTTGCGATTCAAAATTTCAGCGAATCTTTTAGTCGAACATTTGAACGTGCGTGTATTTATGGGATATCTGAAGCATGTCCGTGATGTCTTCCATAAGTTGTGAACAGAAGTCAGGGGCACATTCACCAAGAAATGTTTTCGGAGACCCGTAACCACTTTGGCTATGATTGCCTTGGCTATCGTTTTGATTTAATGTTTCGGAACGGGAAGGCAACAAACTACCCATCCGGACAGAAATTCTACAAGGACTAATATGTAGGAGTAAACGTGCTTTGGTTAACGGGAGCCTAGATGTCGAACTCTCAAGTATGGAACAAACCAACTACTGGTATGTGGTGTCTAAATCTTTGGGGATGTTTATGGCCTATTTTAATGCAGTGACAGGCATCACACACTTTGAAGTAGTCTCTTACGATCTTTCCCACATAGGGAAAGTAATATCGGGCTTGTATTTTGGCAAAGGTCCTACTGAAACCACTGTGCCCCAAACAAAGAGATATCGTGAGCCTCATGCAACATTTCAAGAAAAATTGATTTCGGGATTACTAATCTAAGTTCCTTTCCTTTCCTCCACGTCTATACAGTGTATCATTTCGGAGTAGGTATGGTCTGGCTTCGTTTGCCGTTGGCCCTTCCGACATTACGCCTATAATTCGTTTAAGATATGGGTCCTGCTTTTGCTCTGTGGAAACTCGTTGTTCATACGATATAGAAAGATGTAACATTGAAGCACAGAACGATTCATCTTCATCATCGTATTTGGATGGTAATTCTCCGCCAGCTAAAAGGCATCTGCTTAGCATGTCTGCCATTGAATTATTTTTCTGTTAGATAAATGCGATACTGAAATTGTAAGGTTGAAGATGTAATGTCATCTTCATAATTTGTTAATTTAACGATTTAGAGGAGCTCAGCATGTACAGTAGCTATCAGAATGTAAAATGAGTTGCTTGTCGTTCAGATAATAGTCCTAATGCAGCACGGTTTTAGAAATGGCTAGCGCCTCGAGTTAAGGTGTTGTAAAACGGGACTCGACTGGACTTACGGATTTGCTGGAATACGCCAAAGGGTGAAGATTGCCTTCGCGTGTCACTGATTGTGTTCAGCTAATTTCTCTATAGCTTGCGTCTGTAGAAATATGTATTTCTGTTTCAGGGTCGAAACGGGCTAATACAGGGGAGGATGTCAGTTTTTCTTTAAACACATTAACATATGCTTCGTTGTGAATTTTATAGAAGCGGAACATTGTTCCTTTCTTTGCCAGGTCTGTCAAGAGCTGGGCAATATGGTAGACATTAGATAAAAATTTCTGACAGTATTACAACTGCAGAAAAGTGAACGGGCCTGTTTGAGGCACAATGGATAAGGTAGGTTGGTCATTGCCTTCGTCTTTTCCGGATCGACGCGTATTTCCTCTCTGTTCACTATGTATCCAAGCATTGGGCAACTAGTTTGGACATTTTTACTTTTAGCGGGTTTTATTTCACGATTAAGCTCGCACAATCTTTTAAATGCTTTTTGTAATCGTTCTTGCTTTTCGGAGAAACTTATTTCCCAGAATATTGTACTATGTCATCTATATAAGGTATCAAAATTCTCCATTTTAGCCCTGTAAATACTGTGTTTTTGAATATTTCGAACCCCGCACGGTCTACCGAGATTCCGAACGGTAGAACATTTGAATCATGTTTCCCCGCTGAACAAGTACAGAATGTACGGTGTTTGTCTTTCTCTCGCCAAGGAAGTTGATATAACCCAGTGCATTACTGGAATGATTATCTTCAAAACTCTGGGTTGTCGCTTCCGATAGTTTTAAAAATGAGAAAACAGTTAAGTCAAATTTCGGCATTGATGTTCAAAATCTTGAAGGAAATCATGGAGGCATGCTCATCATGGATTCTATGATGATTCTGCATGCTGTGAATCACAATTCAGAAAGAATTGTTGTGATGAGCAGAGACACCGATATATTCCTGCTGTTGATACATCATTATGACAGAATACCTTGTAAAGAATTGTACATGATCGATGGTACTTCAAAGAAAAGAAAGTATATTCCAGATATATTCCACAAAAAGAAGGTATATGACAGAATACGTTATAATGAATTGTACATCATGGCGGGACTTCAAAGAAAAGAAGACTTGTGATGAATCTAGGCTCCTACTTCTAGGAAAATGCAACCTGGAGAGATTACCTCCAAATAGTGACGCTCTTAAACAATATATTAATAGACCGCATTACCAAACAGCAATATGCGAAAATGCTGATAAACGTGAGATCGATCTTTCAAGACCAGATGGTACTTGGAAAGCCAAAATCTAAAGCAAATTTTAAGAACACTTGAAGACGTTCTCAAGGCTTGATTAGAGATTACCACGTGTAGCTGTCAGAAACTTGAGTGTGTAAGTGTTAGAAATGTGAATTGCAAATGTAAGAAAAACGTTTTATGTGCACTCCACTGTATAGTAGCTCTATTTCGTTCAGTGCCATTGTACAATAATTGATTCTCGAAGTGGGGGATTTTAAATTAGATTAGAGATGTTTGTACTTCGGAACAAGAGGTCTGTATGGACCCAGGGCCGATTTTGACGTCAACAGTTATGGGTACGCTAAAGGAGAGAGTGCGCAAGAAATACTGAGTGTAAATGAAAATTACAAGCACAAACATGCACTAAAATTGAAATGTAGAAGACAAACAAAATTAAAAAATCGGATGCTTTATCTCCAGTGGTCACGGAGATATAGTGAATATAAAGCGGTCAAGCTTTCGGCTTGTCTCCCCCTTACCCTCATGAGGTATTTTTTCTCGCATCCGGTATTTTTGTGATCAGTGATTGGTATATATTCAAAAAATATCGGATGCCAAATTGTTACATGATTTGCCCTTGGAAGCCAATTTTTAAGAACTGTTGCCTAGACTAGATCGAAAAAAGGTGAGCAAATGTAAGAAGTAACTACGGGTTCGAAAACGAAAGCATCCACCATCTTGAGAATGAGGCTTAAGTGTCTAGTACTAATAAACTGAACAGCCAAGATACTTCAATAAGTGCAGAGTAACTTTTATTAGTTAATTTAAAATGTGTAGGACGCTGATACTTGAATAAGTGCAGAGTAACTTTTATTAGTTAATTTCGAATGTGTAGGACGCTACCCAAGGAAGCAGGCAGACCTAAGAGCAGACGGGCCAAGTGGTGCCCTGCTGTCCTAAAGACGGATACCAAAATATTTATATAACGCAGCAGAATACGAGAAAATACCTACCCGGGAGAAAAGCATACATAGCCACAGACGAGGGCACAATAATAACTTAAAGAACCGCTATCGGAGACGCAGTCAAGGCGAATATCTACCCATCGATGCCTTGCTTTAGCATATAAGACCCAAGGAAGACGTCATGTGCGCTAGTCTTCACGTTCGAAGCAGGCATGAAAGTCCGAAAAGAAGTGCCAGAACGAACAGAAGCTGGCGAAAGCAGGATTCTAGAACACGAGAAAAGAAGGGGATCTTCGAAGAGAACAACTTGCAGGAATTCATAGCTATTAAAATATTCATATATCAGCTTAAGCATAGTCGAAACACACACGTGCAACGTAATATACTCGCAAAAGAGAAAAAATCTCAATATAAGTATTCTTCAGCTTCCCAAATCTGCATCCTCAGAACCCCATGTTCATCAAAGGTATACAGAAGAAGGATAATAAAAACCTTAAGATAAACATGGGCAGAAGAAAAGCAATCGAAGAATGGATGAGAAAATATTTAAAACTTAGAACGCTATTTTAGTGAACTACTGTAACACAATTACGATTCAGGGGCCTCCATCAGGTTATCGAGCAGGCCGGCTAGTTTACAGCACATTCAGCCTTAGTCAGTTAACACTCTCATCGCCTTCACCAAAACTCACTTTCCATAAAAGGCGAAAATAAAACACAACATCGAACTATATTCCCCAGGCGGAACCCGGTTCCCGTCCCTGGGACAGCAGCCGAAACATTTACTTCCACTCCGCGGTGGAATGCTAGTGCAACCGACCGAAACCAAAACTGCAACTTCATTACAGTATCCAACATCAACCTCATTATTCCAGTGTTTAAATCATACATTCATCAGCCGGTACTCGAGAACCTGAGGGTCAGACCTCCTGCACGGTTAGTCAATAAAATACACAAGGCCAAAAAAGCGACGTGCAAGTTAACACTGGTCACGAAATTTTGACAAAACTTGACTAATTTGACTATGCTCTAAAATAAATGACGCATCCGAATCTAGTTACATTTTATCATATGCATATAGAAAATAGCACTTCGTGGACTGACATAACGGAAGGTTGAGAACCTTCAATCACAGCTATACCATTAATCAGAGTCAAACTATAATAGTAGACTACCTACTTGAATGAAACCTTTATACAAGAAATAAATGGTAAAATGTATTTTTTTTTTAAGTAAAACCAGAAATTCGTTACCAAACAATTACTGAATTTCTTTTTTAAAAAGCTTTCTGAGAAACTTTAGAATCACATTTGGTTGTAAAATTCAAATGTTTTGGTTTCCTTTCAATATGACAAATGAAAATCAGCTTGCAGCAAACGCTCTACGCCTCGGCGGAGCAGAAATTCTCGCATAATATTACAGAAAATTTGATTTTGATTTTCCAGAATTTAGGATTGTTTATATTTTGGCCCAGCTACGATGAAAATTACTACTACAAATAAAACGCAACCATAAAAAGCAATTGAAACAGTAGGGGAAATTAGCTTTCTAATATTTCAAAATAAATTGAATTAGTATCTTCTGAAACAAATGTAACCTAACCACAAGTTCAATACCATACATACGAAAATATATGCGTTGGGTTAGGTTAGATCACCAAACAAAGTTTCTTTCGTATTGATTGGCTTACGGTGAGCTGGGATAACAAAAGAGTTTCGAACTATTGTGCCGGAAAAATATTGCATTGCGTTCGATAGAAAAGTTAACTAAACGGTAAATTACGAAAATTTATAATGTAAACTTTCGTGCAATAAAGCGGTACCAATTTTCAGACAGTCAATCGAAATTCTAAGTGAAAAAAAGGAACGTGTATTTTAAACTTTACACGAACAAGCAGAGTGCAAGGTGAGAATTCAGAAATTCTAAACATGGTTACCGTATTCTATATTTACGCTCAAAATATTGTAAATCAGACCTGGACTTGAGGGAATGAATTTTGGAGAAATGAACCACTACATACCAGCAGTCAGGGTAACAGACTCCTGGCCAGCGGACAGTCATATTCACAACATACACTTCACCACATGAAAACCAAACCACCTACATGCTGAAGAAACACTTGACTAATTTCACACTCATTGAAAATAGGGTTTCTAGACCAACAATGGAAATTTTTTATTTAATAGGACGGGGGAAACAACCACTGATACTACACAACAAGCACAGAATGAAGGAAACCTTTTACACATTGAAACTTCATCAAAGAAACCACTATTTTAAACCACCTTGTCCACTTCCTGTCAAAGTCATGAGTACAGCATACACGGCAACCATTACTGCAGGAAATTTATATTTATTTCTCCTTTCCTTCCTGCAGATCAGGATTTCTTGCTACTATCAATTTCTCTAAAAGGTAGGAGTTGCTGCGTTAAATTTAAGTCATAAAAGAAACTAGGTTGCTTTATATTTCCAACTTTATTGTATTTTGTACGCAGCTGTTACTTTGAACAACCTTCGTCAATATCAACCATCTTGAACCAACCAGAGTGACAATTAAAAGAAGAGAAAGAAAAAAGATTCAAAAAGGAAGGAAGAGAGTAAGATATGTAGTGATCTTCCGATGATGCGGGGTCACTACATATTCCTACAGCCAAAATTGGACTCGGATTTCCGAATCAAACGTTGAATTTCACTTGGGAGAGTGAAATGAAGAGGTCTCTTGGGAGCAATTTTAGGCTGGCTAAGGGCAGCTAGTCAACTTCTGCCTTGCTGGTAAGGAAAGTAAGTTGGATGCGAAATTCGGTTTGGCTTAGTTAAGAATACTCAAATTACAAGTGAGGTTTGGAATACAAAATATAATATTTATTTACAAGTTGAATTACAGAATGTTCACTACAAGATGTTCTTAATTTTAAGGAATTACAATGTCAAACTAAGATGTATGTCATGAAACAAGAATTAACTCAATCGGATTTTTCTGTCTCGATTTTGCTGACCGGTATGTTGGATTGTATAATTTCATGTTAAAAAAAACTAAGTTGAAAAGAAGTGAAAACCTATAGTTTATAACAAAGTTGTTCCAGTCTTATCTGCTAGAGTTGGTATGTACTAACGCTGGGCTGGAATTTATACTGACAAAAGTCAGAGCAGCGTTTTTATAGTGCAAAGCATCAAAGATCAATCTATGGATATTGACGTGTCCAAGCTCTTACCGCTATGTGCTGAGGTTAGAAGGTAGGAAGATGGGAATTTACGTCAGTTGACGGGTATTTGATGGTTTTCAGTTCACATTACATTTTTATACGTAGGATTACAGTTCTTTAATGTCGAAGGATGATTTCTACATCACTGACGAAATCGCTATACTTTTTTCTGTCTCTTAAAAAGAATATGCTTTAAAAGCTATCATGTTTCCTTAGGCTGTAATATCACACAAGAACGAAATAATAAAGTAAATTACGATCATTCTTCTTTTGGGAGAGGAGGGTATAACCACTTCATAGCAATAGGATCAAACATTGAACAACTTTCGAGATTTAAATTAGCGATACAAAAGTGTCTGTATCAGCAGACTGGAAGATTTTTTTTAACAATCAGCAGAATGTGAATAACAATCCTAAATTAATCTAATAGTACACATTTTCGCATTATTTGGATCAACTAGCAATTTAAAACTTTTTTACACCATGTAATTCGTTTGAAAATGAACACATTATATTTGCATTAGTGTCAGTTAAACAATTTGAAAAAAGAAAACGGAGTGATTATGTTATGCGTCTTTACGGTGTTGCGTGTTACCGAAGATGTTGTGGGAAATTACCTAAGATACACGCCCCTATCGGATTGCTGGTCATAAATACATAGTATTCCCCCACTCTAAAAGTATGCACATAAGTGAGGTACCGGGGAACACACACACGAGGAACCAGAGAATTTCCCCCCTTTCCCACCTTAGAAATAACGCCCCGTGCCTCTTAAGTGTATATCTTTATAATACATACTAAAGTGCATCAATCAGTGAATGATAATTGAAGGTATCCAACACTATCATAGAACATCACCTACCTAGATTGCTATCACATAACACCACGATGTATTGATTCACGACGTTTAAATAAAATTCTCCATATTAGTTTGAATCACTACCCATCACACCAAGCAGCTCCACACTAGTTTGTCGATTTTCTAGTAAACATGCTCTTTCGCTCAAGTGAAGCATCGAGCTTAATTAGCTAGTGTCAGAACGGACACTGGTTCGTTCTTAGCTCCCGAAGAGGCAGTAATGCTGAGGACCGACAGTAGGGTGAATCGAAAGAACTTTCTTCGAACTTTGATAACGCCTAGTGCGGAAAGGTGTCAGTCGTGACAGTGACTTAACACAAAACATTTGGAACCTTTTTGACAACTCCTTCGGTTGCCTCATCGCTTTTAAAGTTTCGCTGTTTTGATAGTTATGTAACCCGCGCAACCAGCTTAAATTTATTACTTTCAACGCATTTCATTGATTGAGTTTTGAGCAGAACCTTTACAAAATCGTATCAGACTCGTTAGCTAGTGTTTATTCAGTTATTTAGAAGTACAGAAGTTCGCCTAAATACACAGATTTTTGGAGTATTCGCGCTATAAGGCAGACAGATAAACCCAGAACTCACCACCAGGAAATTGTTGCATTTTAAGTTCCGTCCGGCCATCAATCAGTACTACATTCTCTATCAGAATTTTGTACACATTACAAGAAATAGCGTAATTAAAAAAATAACTTAACCGTCAAGGCAATTTAAAAAGAGATTCGAGCGTATTTTGTGCGACATGCTGAAAACACTACTTGACACTTCCACATGTAAATGTACACATCCAGCAGAATCCAGCCCCTCTGATAATGAACGGAAGGTTCCGTGTGGTGAATTACATTTCTTAATAAACCAGAGAACATTTCGAAACATGGAAATAAGCAATATTGACATTTTCACAACGAGATCGTCTGGAGGGCGCAGAAACGTAAAGAGAAAATCTGCTAGATAGACGAAGTCAGAAACTACCTTTTAGAAAAGAGCAACAAGTTGCTGACCTATCAGATTTGTTCAAGACCAATTCATAAGTCATGTCACAAACGATTATTTCACGAAAATAAAGTAATCTTGTAGTGCTATTGATACAGAATACGATCTTGGATCGTCAAGGGGAAGACAACTTTAAACTTTCCTTCCAGTTCCTGATGCGGCGGTTGAGACCTACAACGGAGCCCTGATTACTTGCTTCCTTCAACTGTTCTACAAGATGTATGATTAGTGATGCTAAGTCAGAGATCGTGGACAGGTCTATAGTTAGAAGAGAAACGGAAAAGCTGGGAAAAGAACTATAGGAACAGAAAAAATCTCTTTGAAACATTACCCAACAAAAGCAACAGATTCGCTGGTTCAGTCAAGCTGACACACAACAGCATGCCGGACAGTGCGGTTGTACGTTAGTATGTACAACAATATGCGGACAAATTGACTTCCGGTTGAAGATTGCAGCTCGTTGGTGCTGTAGCTCCTGGAATTTTAATTTTTTTACGTGATTTTATACAAATTTTAAGAGCATTTTTATTACTGTGAGTTCCTGAGTGTTCAATGAATGGATTGTGCCAAGAACTTTAAAAAAAATCCAGCGAAAACTAGTAAAGATTGAAGAATTTTTAAAATGTAAACAAACATCGCAACGAAAAGTGAACGCGAGTGAATTAGTGTTCTTTTAACTGTTTATTAGTCATATAATTATTTTAAATGCTTTAATATAATTATTCTTCTGTGTGGTATAGATGAAGTGAATCGTCCTTTTTAACTCTTGCTCGTGATACGTTGAAGTTTGGCATTATTATCATCACTAACTTTAGTTTTGGAGGCAGCCATTTGCATTCTCTATTTACCCGGATGTTGTGGATTGATCTATGATTATTTTAATCGAGAATCGACTCGGTATGAGAAATTTCTCGTTCAAAGTTGTGTTCACTATCTAACATTAAGCTTCACCTCATTTGTGGTCAACTTTGTTGATTTTTTTTGCCTGTTTGCTACAAACATTTTGGTGACTGTTTTGTGTTCAACTCTAACTGGGAACACCTTTTGGTCATTTATCCTTTTAAATAATTTCAGATCATTAGTTTTTTTCCGTTTGATTGTCAGGCACCAGAACGTAGAATAACATTGAACAATTTGTTATCCTCTTATCAACCTTTTTTCAATCTGTTTTATAAAACTGCTACATATAACAGATATTAGACGCTATAAATATCTGCAACGCTAAATTAATTGAAAAGATGATTTAGAAATTTTGGTGTAGCTGAGTACGTGTAAATCTTCTTAATAACCAACAGGAGAATTGAGTTTTGAATCCTGGATAGCCTCATAGTCAAATATCTCTATTGTGGATCATAAATTCAATTTATTTCTATTACATATAGTTTTGACGTTGGTTGGTTGATTTACATGCCAGAAATTATATTAATACACTAAGTAACTTACGAGAAAAATAATGAAGAACATTCAATATTTTTCTTTTCTATAGTGAAATGGTTTGTGAATGCAAAGATATCATTGAGTGCTTATAAGTGTGAATTCTCTAAATATAATTATAATTCATCTTATTCAAGTGTCAGTCAAGAGTAAATACCCTATAGATACACTCTTTGAAAATACTCTGTAATATTTGAGTTGTCCATGACGTATTGTTTTTCGCATGTAATCTATTGATGTGTATGTGGTCGGGCGAAGACCTTTTGTTTATGTGTTGATCCGCATGAATTCCATAATATTTTTCTTTTGAAAATATTCTGACTGTGAGAAAAAATCTCGCTAACCTCATATAAGTGTAATTGGTGATAAGGAATTTGCAAACACGTTTTTTATATAAGCGTGATAAGTGAAAAGGTATATGATTGTAATTATCTTGATAAAATGGCTAGTAGCACGCCTGAACAGAGTAATAATAAATATAGCTATTTCGTTGACTTTAATGATATAGACCTAAATAGTCCAGTTTTAGCAAGTAATGGTGTAGAGAACTCGGGACACGCCATCTTAAATAAGTCATTTATACATAGTGGTAATGACGAAATAAGTTTGGCGGAAAGTGACATATCAATAAACACACATGAAAAATCAATCAAAATGCTGGAGGAGATCAAAGCAACTCTTTTATTAGCAGAATTGGGTAAAGAATTGAAGGAAAACGAAAATGATCAATATGGTGACTTAGTAAGTTCGTCTACAAAAAAGTTGGATGTTTCAACTCAGATCAATATGAATGAAGCTCCTCTTTTTCAGGGCAAAATTGACAACTTTACGCAAACAATTGATTGGAATAGTCCAGGTGTCAAGGAGTTTAAAGACTCTGATACCCAAAATGAGAAAGGAAAAAAATATCTAAGTAAAATGGTTCAAACGGAAATGAATGAGGAAAATACTGATAATGAGGTTATACAAAATAAGGTATTACATAGTAATGAAATTGTAAAGATACAAAATCAGATCGAACATTTGAAGAGTTGTATAAAAGCAATAGAAAGTCTTATCCAAAATGAGCATAGTAAAATTGCTTGCCCAAACATTGCTAGAGGAAAAAAAACTGGGGAGAGTTTGAAACGGGTAACAGGGAATCAAACTGAGTTTAATACAAATGGGGTGACTAAATTTACAAAACCTATCCTAAACTCAAACTTAGTAGTAAGTGTTATAGCTGATAGTCACGGTAGAGGGTTGTGTTCAAGGCTGAAGACTTTGGGAGTTGAAAATGTTGTTGGTATTATAAAGCCCTGCGGTTACACTTTTGAAACAACTAAGGAGATTTCTTGTCAAACACTATAATGAAAGAATAATTGCATTTTCAATTCCTTCAAGATACGACTTACCAAAATGGTCAACTATCAATATGGAAATAAGTAAGGTAAACACTAGCATAAAAAATCTAAGAAACAAATATAAACATCTTCAAGTAATTGACATTGAAAACTTAGGCAGAAGATTTCACACAAATCACGGTTTGCACCTAAATTCCTTGGGAAAAAGGTATATGAGTGAAAGACTTGTAGAAGAACTCATTCAAATAAATAACAAATTAGAGAATATGTCTAAACAAAAAATACCTCTAATGTATCAGGGAAACTAATTGTGCAATCTGCAGTAGATGCACTGCAGATTATTGAAGTAAATACTGTTTCTAACTCCATAATAAATTTGGATAATTGTATATCTCATTTAAGAAGTGAAACATGTAAAGATGATGTTAAGTGCGTCAGTGCCAATGCTATTTCAATTGTCAACATCAATGTTCAATCAATTAGGAACAAAATAGACGAAATTGATATTTTTTTAAACGAATATCCAGTGAAATTGTTCACTATCAATGAACATTGCTTAAGTGAAAATGAAATGCTATTACATACACCTACCAATTACAAATTGTTAAATTATTATTGTAGAACTGACAGTAATTATGGTGGTGTAGCCCTATATATAAGAAATGACCTAAAATTTTCATTTGTCAATATCGATATGTCTTTATTATGTTCTTCAAAAGAGTTTGAAATTATCGGTTCTAGAATTAGGGATATCAAGTTAATATTAATTGTGATATATAGAACTCCGGATTCTAATTGTGATTTGTTCAATGATAAAATGGAACAACTTTATGACATGATCAGCAAACACAAAGATTATGATATGATTATAGTGGGAGACATAAATATCGACATTTTGAAGCCTGAATCTTCAATTGTAAAAAAAATTAATAACACCCTGAACTCCTTAAATTAATGCTATAAACATTGCTTACCAACCCGTAATGATGCTTGTCTAGATAATGTGATAGTTAACAAAACTTTGACAAATTTATATTGCGGCACTATGGCACCGGCCATAGCTGACCATCTAGCATTGTGGATAATTTATGAACCGACTTTTAAAGATGATATTACTAATGAACACATATATTTTACAAATTTCCGCAGATTGCATATTGGAAATGTTATGAATCTTAGAAATTATTTAATGTCCATGGATTTTGAAGAAAATCTTAATGATCAAGAGGATGTAGATATAGCATGGAAAACATTTATGGACATTATTCAGGTTGGCATACAAACATATTGCCCATTGGAACGAACATCCAACAAGAAAAAAACTCAACGTAACGCTTGTCGTTGGTTCACTCCACAGTTGCATAAAATAAAGAAGGCGATATTATATTGGTATATACAAATGAAAAACGGCAATACAGATGCTACTATGAAACTTAGAAACCAAAAAAACACCTATAGAAAAGAAATCAAAAAAGCTAAAATTCTGTATAATGATAAATTAATCAAAGCGGCCAAACAAAAAAATTCCAAAGCTTGGGCAATTATAAATAATGAGGTACAACATAAGAAAAAAAATGATGATGATATTGCGATATCACCTGATGTTTTCAATACATTTTTATTAAAACTGCAGAAACCCAAACTTCTGGAAGTAATCCAAATAGCATGGATCAATATATAAAAAGAGATGTTGCAGTTCAACGTGATTTTGAACTTCAAAAAATAACACCTAATTGTATAATTCTGGCATCTAAAAGATTAAAGACTAGTTATTCTGAAGATGCATTTAGTATGTCTACTTATCTAATAAAACATATTGTGGACATAATTGTTCCGTATTTGGTTATTTTGATGAATAGATCGAGATTACATGGTATATTTCCTGAAATTCTTAAACGTTCTGTTGTAATACCCATATATAAAAAGGGTGATAAATCATTGCCGGCTAATTATAGACCAATTACTTTAGTCCCCATTGTTTCAAAGATATTCGAAATGATCATTGTGGACCAGTTGAATGAATTTTTGAATTTGAACAAAATCATACATCCTTGTCAATGCGGTTTTCGCCCTGGATATGGTACAATAGATGCAATCGAAAAGATTGTAGGGGAAATAATAAAAAATTTCGAAGAGAAAAAGATAACGTCTGTCACTTTACTGGATTTAAGTAAAGCTTTTGATTCTGTTCCTCACCATTTACTAGTAGAGAAATTAAAACTTTATGAAATAAGAGGATTGAGTTTAAATATTATACGTACATATTTATTGAATCGTAGACAGGCGGTAATGGTTAACGGTAGATTATCTGGGTACAAGACTCTTAATAGAGGTGTTCCTCAGGGCTCCATATTCGGCCCTATATTATTTGTTATTTTCTTAAATGATCTTCCTAAAGTGATGTCAGTATCACCAGTATTGTATGCAGACGACACAACCTTGTTAATGGGTAATGATAATCTAGATACATTGGTAGCTTCTAAACACGAGGAATTAAATACAATGATAAAATGGTGCTATGAAAATGACATGACGATTAATATTGATAAAACCGAAAGTATTTATTTTTCCTTAAAGAGAGACATAATTGCAAAAAATAAATCTAATAGCATAAAATATCTAGGCATGTATATAGATTGCTCTTTAAATTGGAAAATTCATATTCAGTATCTTATTAGTAAATTGTCCAAAAGTATTTATCTAATTCGAAAATTACGTTCCTGTCTGTCACAGAAGTATATATGCATGGCGTATCATTCTTTATTTCACAGTCAGTTGAATTACGGAATATTATATTGGGGTTGTTCTGTGGAGTCTAATTTAGTATTTTTATGGCAAAAGAAGGCAATAAGAGCAATTTTAGGATTGCCTTTCTTAAATTCATGTAGAGGTATGTTCAAAAAATTGGAAATAATGACGGTTCCGTGCATGTTTATTTACCAATGTTTAATCTATATAAATTCTCACAAAGATGAATTTCTGACCGGTGCTGCAGTACATTCTTATAGTACGAGATATAACAACAATTTAATAACCCTAAAAAACAGATTGACAAAAACAAAAATGTCGTACAAATCCCACGGTGTAAAATTTTATAACCTTTTACCTGATAGGATAAAGAATACCAATACAAAAAAATTTAAGTTAATGACCAAAGAGTTATTGATAAATTGTGAAGGTTATAATCTTAAGGAGATAGAAAAGTTTATATGTTCAGTGACCTAATCCATGTTTCAATTCTCCATTGAATTAATTGTACTTTTATCATTATTTGTATGTATATTTGTATTTCCAAGACTATGTCAATACGGTCTGGCACCGTTTTACGATGTAATTTGAAAATAAATAAATAAAAAAATAAATAAAAAATATGTTAGTAGGTCTCTGTACATTCGGTGCGAGTTTGTATGTGAGTTTTCACATTCTTTAAGATACTGGACAAATTACAAGTACAAATTAAATTTTGAAAAGCGGCTCCAATAATACCTGCGAATGTGTATCAAATGAGCTATCTGCAATTTTGACATTGTTTATTTTAGCTGAGAAATTAGAATTCTTCGTAGGCGTATGATGTCAAAATATATATGGCTGATATGAGTTTTCTAATTTCTCATCTAAAATAAACAATGTCAAAATCTCAGATAGTTCATTTTATACATATTTGCAGGAATTATTAGGCCCTTTTTCAAAATTTTATTGTTACTTATCATTTGTCCAGTACCTTTAAATACATGAAACTTCACACACACACACTCGAATCATGGGCACGGAGGCCCGTTAAACCCGACCAAGCACTTAGCCTTTCACAAGTTATGCTATGGATGGTTACGAACCTGTGTGGTTTGGCATGGGACGAAAACCTTCATCCGGGGATGAAGCAAGGGATTTAGAGAAATTATTGCTCTTTTCAGAATTTCTACCTCAACATCTCAGAGAAAACGTTCTGTCAGTCATACGAACCATACTCACTCTTAAAATCTGTTCAAGTTAATGGACGCTCGTGAACATAAGAATTTTGTCCTGGAGACAAGTAAGTGCCTAAAGGCCACAAACAAAATTAAATTCAAATCATTTCTGAAGACGAATAAAAATATCCCATAGGGAACAAATCTTCCACGTGAATCGAGACGCGAGTTGAAATTATTAATTGGTTTACCACACCAATGACTTAGCCTCCGACTATCCATTGTGTTTCAATCGAATAAATCGAAAAAATATATAATAACTACTGCATACAGTGAGGGGACTGCCATGCCATTCGCAAACTGTGCAAAAAGAAAATATGTAAAAGTAGTCACTAAGCAGTCGTTGAAGGAGTGTGGTTATGGAAAAAGAGATATATACTTACATTGAAGCTAAACACAAATCGTCAGTACGTGTAAAAAAAGATTACACTCTGTAGGAAGAACAAAAATATTTTCTGATAGAAATTGTACTTCTGGTAGGTTGCCGGGCGGAACTCGAAATACAACCACTTCCTGGTGGTAAGTTTTGGGTTGATCCGTTCGCCTTTCAGCGCGTATTATGCAAAGATCTGCGTATTTTGGTGAACTTCTGTACCTCCAAATAACTATATAAACACTAGCTTACGAGTCTAACACACTTTTGCATATTTTCTGCCCAGAATTCAATCAATGAAATGCATTGAAAGTAATAGCGTTAAGAGCGATGCGGCAATCGAAGTTGTCCAAAAAAATCCCAATTTTTTGTGTGTAGTCACTGTCACGACTGGCACTTGTTTCCGCACTAGGGGTTATGAAAATTCTAAAATAGTTTTTTATTCGATCCACTCTAATAGACAAGTACTGTATTGTAATGGAGACAAGGTTATGCTCCACTTTTTGACAGATCTCTTGGTTTCGATGATTCATTGTGCAACGCGGTCTGTCATTTTGTTTCGCACAGTACGTATAGACGACAGAGATCATATTTCTCTAGAAGTGTTAGACGTTCACAAGTGCCCACTCCCCTCGTTGCTGATGGTCTCCCTACCATGTATGTAGCTCGATTCTCTCTTGCCGTAATTGAAAGTTCCTGGGGATAAAAACAAGTAAATCATAGTGCTTCAAAATCCAGAAAACAAACATTACTCCTGAACCCTTCAGTTTTTCCCCAGTACAGCAATACTTTGAGGGCAAATAACTCTTCAACAACCTGCATCTCTCCCTATTTCACATCTCTCCTTGAACCATATGGCACCCACGCCAAGATACCGACCTACTGTTTCCCTGACTCTTCAGTGGTATGCTAAAATCCCGCTGCTTTGTAAATTTGGGCGTCTGGGTGCGCACAATGATATGACGAATTCAAATCAATTAGATTACGGCACTTGCTGATTTTGTTTGCTTGTGAATAACTTGCGTGTTAGTTTTGGTGAAGGTGGTACGTGTTGGTTCTGGATAAATCTGTTATAACACTGTAGGAATTTATGCACTAATAAACATATTCACAGTATGTAAAGTCATTTTGTACTTTCAGATTTTTTTTACTCTTGAAATTCAATCCTTGAGATCCAATTACCATTTTAAAAATAATTTAGGTTTAAAAGAGACTATTTCTACATTTGTGGAAAAGCAATACAACAAAAGCAGGCCTAATTCAGGAACTCTCTTCTCACTGAAATAGCTTCCAACTGATTTAAATGTGTTTCTTCAATGCCATAAATTTTCATATGCGCTGTTTATTATTATTCTTGTATTTCAGTTCATCTTCTTGTGGATCTTTTATTGAAGTTTATGACGGTTCATCTCGTGGACAAGAAGCTGGAAAAAAGCTCGTGCGATTATGTAGTCCAGTTGTCAAACACGCTAGAGACACAGACGGCAGGTAAGTTTCAGCAAAATTTATCTTCTGTTGGTTTATATCTTCTGTATTAAAGGTTGCATTGTTAAGTGGATTAGTTATAACGTTATAAAATAGATTAGTTTAACATACTTTGGAAAGATATTTGGTCCCGTTTGACTATATTTTCTTACAACAAGTCTTGCCCCGATATACGTCGACTTTTCAAACGCTATTCCAGGATCGATATGAAATTTAACAACGAGAGTAAATGTTGTATGCTTAGAGAGTTATTTTACGTTTATAGTAGCATTTCTAAAACATTGTTGTAAGCACCGCAGTAGTGCCAAGTTAGGGAATCTCAGGTGGGACCAGTGTGGACATCAATAGAGAGTGATCTACGATCCCATTCAATTACTGTAAGTTATTCTTAATACGCTCACTTTTAGGAAAGTTCAATTTAATTATAAAGATATAAGTTATTACATGCAAACATAACAGTGTTATGGTGAATTATTTTTTGTTCGGCATAGGATAATTATTCAGTACATCGGTGTAATTCTAATGTTAAGCGTTCAGTCAATCCTGAGAGTCAGAAACACAAAATTTTATAGTGTCTCTTGTTCTCATTTACGTCCGAGCAGTTTTGTGGATCAGGCTCACAGGACTAACTTCGGTGGCGGTGATTAAGATAATTTAATGTGGAAATTTATTAAATTTAATTCGGCGAGCGTAGTGTATTGTAATTAAAATAAGCCAAAATGTTGTCCTCGATATTATATAATTAGGGGGGATGCTGCTAAGGAGATCCTTCAGTCATTCCTTCTCGTTTAACCTATCGCTTTATATACTCGCGCCAAAGTTTTTTTTATCAAATCTAGAATTACATCGTGGTACATTCTTAGCGTCCTCAGCGGGAGAAAAATTAATTTGCCAAATTCACAATTTTATTAACTTCTTATGTGGTTACTAAAATTTAATTCATCAATTTCTACTTCAAACAGTCCTTATCCTCAAATAGTGCACTTTATTTATTTATTAGGAAAATAACAAGCTACTGCCTATTTACAGTCTTCCATTACATAAGGAAATAATATAAATTAGACATACGACAATATATATAAACCCAATCACATAGAAGAAGAAAAAACACATTTTAACCCCAATCACATAGATCTAAGCACAGACATTAATGCCGTATCCACAAGATGGAATAAAAAAATCACATAAAACAAAACAAAGACATTAATAGAGTTTTCATAGATAGAATAAAAATATATAAACCCAATCACGCAGAACAAAACAAAGACATTAATATAATTTCCAGAAGGTGGAAGTTTAGTAGTTTATTCTCTTACATTGAATCAATCTAGAGCGTATACCCGTTTTTGTCATATTGTTAATATTTATCCCGTTATCTTCTTGTAACTACTTATTATAGGTAGTACAAGATCGCCATGTAACATAGAATTTGTTCTGGGCTTGTTACAGAAGAAAAAAATGTTGTTATGCATACGAATTCTAAGTGAGGGAACTTTTATACTAATAGCTGCGGTTAACTCTGTACAATCAACTTCATTATTAAATATTTTCGAAAGAAATATAGTATCGTTAATAGTTCTCCTTTTTCCCAACGTCAGAAGATCAAAGTTTTCTGCCAGTAGCGACGACGAATCAAATTTTGGATAAAAACCAGTTTGTTTGTACGCTAAGAATCTCATTTTTTTTTACTGAATGATCTCAATTGTCTTAGAATATCGTAATGGGATAGCAACTGTGTCAGTAGGTGAGTGTGACATAAACATAAGAAGGTGTTTATGTCAACACAAACAGAAGATGACCATAAACTCTGGTGGTGAAATAAAGAAATAATAAGTCACACCTCCAGAGGAAGAAGAAGAACACCTTATAAAAAGGACCTACAAGAAGAGTCTTGATCACAATCAAGTGGTCACTTCTTCCTTCTAAATCCTGAGACCTGGTACGGGGTCTATACCTAGAAGCAACTACCACAATACCTGAGACCTGGTACGGGGTCTATCAAGAATCAAACACATAAGGAGAAGTTATCCGCTTAGCAAATAGCAACAAAGAACACGAGTCCAAAATAAAAACTAAATTGTACTTATAAATCGGGTTAGTGGAATATTATTGTATAATACTTATAGTGAAAACTATCATAATACAAGGTGTTGGGTAAAACACAAACCTTAACTTGTTCTATTCGCAGTGATTACTACACGATCCCGCTCTACCTGTATTTATATGACCCACTAAAGGATCATAACGATATTTACTGCATTGTGGATTCCATATTATAGATGCATATTCCAATTTCGATCTGACATAGTTAAAATACAGTAACTTGAAAACCTGTGAATTATTAAAGTCTTTCCCTAATCTCATGATTAATCCTAAGTTTCTATATGCTTCATTTTTATGGTCACAGTATGCGTGTTAAATGTTAAATGTGCATCAAAGATTACACCCAGATCTTTTACTGAATTAGTATTGTTTAATTGAACGCCGTTAATTGTATATGTGTACTTATACTTATTTTTAAGTTTAGTGAAGGAGACAATTTTGCATTTATTAACATTTGTGATAACATTATTTTCCTCAGACCACTTAGTAACATTGTTTAGGTCACTCTGAAGTATACTACAGTCTTCAATACAGGATATTTCGAAATATATTTTAGATCATCAGCAAATAGGAGTTTTTTATAGTTTATAATACAATCTGATAAGTCGTTAATGATTATTAGAAATAGAAGAGGTCCTAAATTTGATCCTTGAGGAACACCTGATTGAACTTCGTATTGCCTGGAAATACATTCTTTGTAAAGAACAGACTGTTTACGACTTTTTAAGTACGAAGCAATGAATGTTAATGAAGGTTCTGTAAAATTAAAGTAGCTGAGCTTACGTAACAGATTGTCATGATCTACAGTATGAAATGCTTTTGCCAGGTCAGTGTAGATAACATCAATTTCTGCTCCTTTGTCTAAACCTGATGCTATGCAATCAGTAATTACAGTCAGATTTGAGTCTGTTGACCTTTTAGTAAGAAAACCATGCTGAAATGGTGATATTGCACTTCAAATATGATTAATTATTCTATTGTAAATAACACTTTCGAACACTTTAGCAAAGGAAGATAGTATTGAGATAGGTCTATAGTTTCTTACGTCATTTTTAGAAGTTGATATTGGAATTTAACAAACAACAGCTTCCTTCAATTTATCCGGAAATATTGCCGTTTTAATTGACAAGTTATAAATAAACTGTAGGGGAAGATTAAGAATTTCTCCGCAGCCTTTCACGACATAAGGAGGTACGTGGTCTGATCCGATTGATTTTTTTGGTTTCAATTGCATCCTCTATTTCTCCTAATGTTACACTTAACAGTTCGAATGAATCTATTGAATTGCATTTGTTGCCTATAATTATCATTTATATAATATTTTTTAGATGATTTTTGATATACTGGTTTAAAGTGACTTGCAAAACAATTGGCAATCTCATCATTACCGTAGATTACTTGTCCATTGTATGTCATACTTGCAGGTAGAAGATGTCGTGTTTTTTCTTGATAAACTAGACTCATTTAGTAAAGTATTTTCGCTATTGGTTATGAACGTCTCGTAAGCTAATGTTATGTCTTTTTTTTTCCACTTGTTTTCGCAATTGGACAATTTCTCTATAATGATAATGAGAGTTTCCAATTGTTTTTTTCCATTTCGTATGATGATATGATTTACGTTTAATATTGGTAATGATTTCTCTGGTAAACCAGCATGGATATGAATTTGAGGTTATTTTCTTTGCTGGAACACATTTATCCAGAGAATCATAAATTATTGGATAAAACCTAGCAAGAGCTTCATTGACATTATCAAACGTTTCTAAATATTCCCAGTCAATACCGTATTCAGTAATTCAAAATTGGCTCGCCTGAAATTGTAACTTCTAATGATTTTTAATTTGGTTTTTGTAGGTTTGGTATAAGTTATTCTAATTAACAGTACAGGATGGTGTTGATCTTCTTTCACAATAAGAGAAGTTTCATGTTCAACCTTGACACTTTTAATGTTTGTTAGAATTAAATCTAAAGTCCGACCGTTCTTGTTAGTTATGTGGTTAAGTAATTCTACTTCGAAATATGTCATAAAATGTATTAATTCCTGACATTTTGCTGTGCCATTTGCGATGTTTAAGTTTGACCCCTCTATTTCAGGTATGTTAAAGTCCCCTAGAAGGCAAACTGTACTACCCGATGGACAGCTGCTTCCAAGATATGTAAAAAAATCATAGCGTTCAAGCGGTGAATTAGGTTCAAAATAAACAACACACATGTACATAGATAAAATATTACTTACAAAGTTAACGAGAATGCTGTCAAGATCATATTCTATATAATCCATTTGAGAAACACCATATTTTTGTTGCATTGCTGAAATCATTTCTGTATTCCTATCTCTCCTGAATAGCATGTAACGATCGTCAAAAAGTTCAGAGTCATAATGAGAATCTCCCAACCATGTTTCCACTAATGCTACTACACTGTAATTACATGATAAAATATTACAGTATATTTATTTTGTTTTGGTTCTGCCACCATTGATGTTTTGGAAAAGTATATCTAAAGAAAAATCACAAAAATCCCCCTTTCAATAACACTTGCTTTGCGGTTGTCCTCTTTTGTTGTTTCAAGAGAAATACCGACTTCCTTCCTACCTGATTGAAAGTTGACATTTTTTTGGTTGTCAGCAGGAGGCCTCCCCTCCTTCCCCCAAAGTTGAGAGTTCAGTAATCTTGAACATTTCCTAGATTCAACTCTAAGTTTATTTTTAGCGGGGTCTCTGAGAACATTGCCACTACCAACACTAGCACAAACACCTGTTTCTTGAACACACAATTGCAGTGACGGAATGCTGTCATAAGAGACACTGGCCTGAGGGCTGTCAGATTTCTCCTGGCCGGACGTTACAGCTGGGGCGTTCGAAACCGGGTTATCACTATTCATAGTCATATTGCATTTATTTTTAACTGTTGTTGCGCCTTCACTCACTAAAGGATTGTTTCCCGTTTCAAAGTTCCATGTACTGCACTTCCTCCTGTCTATCACTAAATATTTAAATTGTAGATGAGCATTGAAACCTCTTCTTTTAGCTTCTATCATGTGTTCCTTCAGTCGATTTCTTTCATTACGAACAGTTGCTGAAAAGTCTTCATCTACGAATATCTTGGTACCACGTAATAAATGTTATTTTTTAAGTATTTCTTCCCTTTTTTTGTCCTTCAATAATTTACACACTATCGGTCTATTTCCTTTCTTGGCGTTTATCCTGTGTGCTCTTTCAATGTCATCATTATAGATTTTTTTACTTTCAGTTTGTTATCAAATAAGTCGCGCACATTTTCTTCAGTGTCAGTCTATGTCTCTCGACCTGTTTCCTGTAAGCCGTACACTACAATATTGTGTCTTCTTGACCTATTTTCCAAATCGTCCACCTTTATCTTTAGCCATGTGGTGTAGTCTTGAATATCATTAACATCTTTGCAAACGTTTTCAACTTGGTTTTCAACAGATGCAAGGCTATTTCTTAACTTGTCTAACATTTCCTTCACTTGCTTAAGTTTTCTTGTTATGCTCTCCTTCATACTACGCATTTCTCGCACTAAGTCCTTCATATCTGTTGCATCTGACCTAGGGCCCGGGCCCGAGTTCGGTTTCACTCATGATATTAAAAGAATTGTTAATATTACAAAACCGTACGAAAACGTAACTTTGTATGTAGCGGAATCACTCAACGTTAAGAAAGCGGAATCTGCATTCTTAACTTTCATTACATAGCACGAGAACATGCCTATCATAATGCGCCAAACCATGAGAGAGACACCCATCTTCAGCGTTACACTTCACTGCCCTCTGGAGACTCAACAACAAGCGTCCGCACAGTACGACTTCTACCCTGTTAATTCAAATATTTGAATAGTAAATTACAGATGTCAGAGGGAATAATTACATATCAACAGCTAATATTTAGCAGATGACACAAAATTTTATATTCAACTCAAAAACATCTAACACGAAAGCATGCTACTCTTTAATTTCAACATCTCAACTTTTATCCCTCATATCCTCTTTTTGTCAGAATTATTGGCTTTCTTTTCAATTTTCAATTGAAAATCACATAGATGGTTGGTTTTATGTGTTGAAATTGCAATTTACTTCGCAACACCAACATTTTCCTTCTTCTAGTATCAATTCTGCTTTCATTTACTTTTCTGTTCTTGAGATCCAATTGAGCAAGAATTGCACATCATCAGAGTAGGTATCCTTTATCTTGCTTTCCTAATTTTCTTAAGACTTTCGATACAGGGATCGATGCAGCTCTCCCAGAAGATTGGCCTCAGAGCGATTCGTGGGGGCATTCTTTATGAAGGTACCTTGCTAATCTCCCTTGGAGCGCTCAGGATCTTTACAATTGTTGTTCATTGTTATCTAAATATTTCGGAATTCCTATCTTCTTCATGTTGTTGAAGAGTCTGGTCCACTAAGGTTAACCAAACGCACATTTGATGTCTATGCAGATTGACATTGCGTATTTATCCGCCCGTTCCACCTTTAACTGCTCTTAAAACAACTTGTTCGTTACAACTTCTGTACATCTTTTTCCTAAATACGAACTAGAGATTGTCTTCTGCCTGCTGTGCTTTAAACATTGTAGCCTTTTATATAATAAATATTTTTCGAAGATTTGCGTCATATTTTCGAGCCAGAATGATTTTTTGGCGTTCCTACATTCCTCAAAAGGATAAACACATTTGCCGTTTTTCAGATCTTTGGAAATCTTCCTTCTTTCAAACATTCGGTGAAGGATCTCGGCAGGTATAGTCTTCATATATTCTTTCTGTTCGCATATATTTCTACTCTAATATTGTCTTAACGTTGGGACATTCTATTTTTTATGATAAGAACCGCTAATTCTATTTCCGAATATTGAGCCGTTGGTACTTCTTCCCTACAACGCATACTTAGAGATGGTTATTCCGTCAATTTACGTTCCCTTCGTTATCTGAAATCAATTATTTCATTAGCAACTCTTCTGACCATGTCCAATCATTTGTGTACAAGCCGTCTTCATTATCGGGTGAAGGTAGGGATAATTTAATTGCTCACTTGTCAGTTATAATTATCTACGGTGTTCTCTATGTGCACAGGCTTAAATTATAATCTACATTTCCCCCCTGTCTCTTGCTCCCAATTTTCCATTTTATTATACTATCCTAGATTTGTCTTTAAATCACCGTCTCATTGCTTCCTCATCTGTTCATTTTAGATACCTCTTCTTCCGTATGCTAACGATGCTTACCATCTAATCCAATTCTCTGGACACCAATAGAGTGTTAGTCTTTTTATCCTCTTATCTCTTTTAGGCTGCGCCGCACCTTCTTGCGCTTCACATCGCTTTCACAATTTTGGCTGCCGACTTGTGTACATCACATTTTTCTGCGATATAAACGCGGGAAATTCAATATCTTTACAAATTTCAACCTATTTATCCCTTCCGTGTTGTATCAAAGGTTACTCTTCTTTATGAATACACCGTGCTGATCTCCTAGATAAATCCAGTTCAATTCTGATTACATCATAGTCATTGCATGCAATCTGATACTTTCAAATTCGTGATTTTTAAATTTATAGTTCTTAGTATGAAGTCAACTGTTTGTCCCCGCATCATCAAGATGAATATATTTATATATTGGCGGTTTTCCTACTTATTGACTTTTACAAGACCATGCGTGATTATGAATTTTTAACAATTTTCCTCCTGCTTTATCCCTATCAGTTTCGTGGTTACGCTGCCAGTTCAAAGATTTCGCCTTTCCATCCATAGCCCATAATTCTGAAGAAGGGCAGTGCTTGTTAAATCCAGCTGTTAGCAACTCACAGGCCTTTGTCGTTAGACGTAAACGAAAGTATTACTAGCTGTTGCGCTTGTCCATCTCTACCTGGTTAAAGAGTGAAAGTGACACGGAACATTCTTGTACAATATTAGGCTGGCTCATTGTCGATGATTCCAGCTTACTGAAATGTGTGTTTGCTACTTTGATCTGGTGATGGATTAATGAAATATACAAGTATAATTTTACATTGATTTTAGAGCAACAGCTTATTAGGTAATAAATTTTATAAAATATCTGCAACCTAAACATACTCAAGTTCTATAGTGAAAGTAAATCGATAAAATAGTATAATGAAACTGTAGCTAGGTTCCTTGTTAAAAGATTAATCAATAAACAGTTTTAAATATTTCAGGTGCGTCAGTATCATTGCAGTCTACGTAATGTGTTAACACCGCCAACCTAATTCATATATTACCCAATCAACTAAGACTGCATATTTGAAGTAATAGCAGTTTTATTGAAAATATAGGTAATACGTAGAATCACAAAAGGTGTGACATTCCCCCTGTAAAAAATACATATTCTCAATCCTGCCCTACTAATAAATTGAATGGACTGAATTAAAGACATATTCCCAGAAAGGAATCAATGAAACTAGCTAAACAGGAAAAAGGAGTTAAATATAGATGTAAGTCACCACTTCAATACATTTCGCTATTGGTTTCCTAATATAAATAAAAAATACTGGCTTATATTTGAAATATATCAAATACGCAAAATAGCTAATGAAAATAAAATCTTGTTTCGTCGCCTCAGCAGTTGTATACATTAATGCTAGATAGAAGATGGACAAAATACATGAATTCAAGTAACCAGTAGAAAAATGTCAATCTGGGAAATCTGAAGGACGTCCACATTTACACTCACAAGGAACATACCAGAAGTGACACACTTAGATTTCAATCAAATTTTCACAATTGATAGTTTTCAACGTGAAAAGAAATAGGTCGAGATCCTACGTTTCGCAATTACCTCTAGAAGAAACTAAGTGATTAGAAAGTTTTGTGAATTCCTTGCAAAATGTATTGGGTGATTCAAATATGGCCATTATATTTTCTACAAATTTGACGCATCATAAACGAAACCATATCAAATGTGAATGAGACCAAGTACCGCTTTTTTGATGCGTGCTACTTTCTCCGTCCGCCATCTTGGATTAAACTTATTTTTTTTTTCGAATGGCAGTAGGAGCATACACCTGCAATCTTACAAAAATGTCACTGATGACATTAGTTTGACTGTATTTCCAACCGTTCTCCAGATATTGCGTGTTACATTTTATATTTGCTAAGTATCGAGATATATATAATTTCCACATAATTTCAACAGATTACACAGAACATGAATATATCCATACTCAATGCAAATGAGATCCGCTATTGTGTTTCTGACGCATGTTACATACTCCGTCCGCCATCTTTGACCCGCCATCTTGGATTCTACGTATTTTCTTCAAGTAAGAATAGGGGCAAGTGACATATCGGTACTTGGTCTCATTCACATTTGATATGGTTCCGTTCAGTTGCGTAAAATCTGTAGAAATTATATGGTTCACATTTGAACCACCCAACACAGAGTATATTTTAAGAAAATCACAAAACTTTCCAGTTACCTAGTTCCTTCTAGAGGTAATTGCGAAACGTAGGCTCACTCTGTTTCTTTTCACGTTCAAAACTATCAACTGTGGAAGTTTCATTGAAATCTAAGTGTGTCACCTCGTGTATGTTCCTTGTCAGTCCAAGAAATCTAGTATTAAAAAAGGAACTTTTAAATAGTTCTCACAAAATGTCATAGTAAAATTACAATTATGATTCTTACCAATGAGGAACGATCCTATATCATACGGCTTAACGGTCTCTAAAAGGTTCACAGTTTTATTACAATTGAAGAGTACGGGGAAACAAAAGGGGAGATGTCCAAGAAATGTGATTTTCCATAAAATGCATTAAAAATCTAACTCTCCCAATTATTCCCATGGATTTTATTGTAAAAAAAAGCTGCAACTTGTGAATTATTTCTTCAGGCCACAGGAAGCTCCACCTGGCTTAAAAAGAGGTCAGGTGGCCTGCCAATTCATAAAAACTTCTGAGAGCAAATCCACATTGATTTACTTGTTTTTCTATTTGAAGATTCTTGAAACATTGATTTTTGGTTTTGTGATATGCTTTCTTTATTTGTCTTCATATATAACGAATTATTTAAGTGATATTAACGAGTGAAAAGTATGTGACTGGACTGGGGTTCGAACCCGAGACCTTTGGTTTACTGTCCCAATGCGCTACCAAATGCGCCACCCAGTCGATCCGCTTCCCAATCACACATCTTACTCTTGATGCCGATGTTCTCTCTTGAAGATTGTATCTGTACCTACAGAGGCTTGATGTACAGAAAAATTCGGAAGTTGCCTTCATTTCAACTTTGGGAATTATTTAAGGTTTACAATTCTCACAGCGTTCGAGGACCAAGTGCTTTGGCTTTTTGAGGCTTTGTTTTACGCTATTCGGAACAAATACCAACAAAATTCAATCAGTTCTAGTTCATCCTTAGCACAAGCTCAAGGATACATTTGTATATATTTAACAGGTTGTAACTTCGAACTTTGTCTACAATAAATATGTCTTCCAAGAAGAAAGCAGAGAAGAACAATATAACAAAGCAGACACAGTCACCTAAGTTCTCAGGTCTCAAAGACAGGTTAGAAAAACTGTATGAATCTGAAACTTATTTCCTGTCTCTATGTAAATCACATGTGAAGAAGCCTACTTAATGTATGGTAGAAAAATCCACTGAAAGTGAAACAAAAGCCGCAACAAGTACAATGGAAAATAATTTGGAGTTCACAACTATTGGATTTTTATAGAGGCGCACATCATCAGCTGAAAGTGTCAGCAAGCCGAGTAAAGCTCAAATTGCTCCTCACGCAACTACGCCTGAAAACTACTCATCGCTGCTAGTATGCAACAGATTCGACTTTCTTTCGCAGGATACGGATAATATGGACACGACACCATCAAATACAGAAGATCAACCCACTCATCCGAAAACCTCTCGGCCCTCTTCAATTTTTATTTATGGAGTTACAAACATCAATAACTGTTCAAAGTCGCTGGCAAATGCTACAACGTTAAACTAGTATACACGTTAAAGTGTATTAGTTCCTTCAACGGGGTTAGGTCAGAACCCCCAACGGTCAGAAACCCCAAAACTAAAAACGGTTAGAACCCCCACACAAACGGTCAGAATCACCACACAAACGGTCAGAGTCCCCAGATGCGAAAACGGTCAGAACACCCACACACATCGTCAGAACCCCACACACATGGTCAGAAACCCCACACACATGGCCAGAAACCCCACACATCGGTCAGAACCCCCACACAAATGGTCAGAATACCCACACAAACGGTCAGAATCCCCACACGCATAAACGGTCAACACTTCTATAAAAACGGTCAGAAAACCCAAACTTGAAGACGGTCAGAAGACCCACATAACCAATGAGATCCCAACACAAACGGTGAGAAACACCACACAAATGGTCAGGGCCCCACACAAAGTATCAGAGTCCACAAAGGCAGAAACTGTCGCCAGAAATGTTAGATTAAACTGTCGATCAACCATAAAATTTAGAAAATTATATTTCAAAATAAAATTAGCAATGTAATAAATAAAAAGTAAAAATCTAGAAATGTTTTTGATATTCAATTTAGGTAAACGTGATATGGGAACACTAACGGTGGCAGATTTCTTCGTTTGACCAGAAGTGGTATTTTCTCGTAGCAGTGATAGCAGTATTTGCTATATGTAAATGTTTGTTTAAAATAGCAGTTTAAACCACAGTTTAAAAAAAAATGTTTTTAACTTGCATTGTGATGCCTTGTTTACATTACTAACATTTTACCATGGTTAACGTTAACCCCAGTTCATTTTAGTAATGTAAACGGTAGTTACCGTTAACGCGGGTTTCAAATTTAACTACCGTCAACTTACGACGGTTAATCTTGTAACGTTAGTAAGAAACGACTGTCTAAACGCAAGTTAGTTACTAGGCACGAATCACTTCGCGTGTTTATTTCTTTCCTTATCGAAATATATAGTATAATAGTGATGCGTACTACTTTTAAAATATAAAGGAACTATGGCAGAACTAATCTACAAAATGTGACGCTACAATCAATTCATTTGTGTTCATTTTTTAATTCTCTCCCGTGTAACAAGCTTATTTTTTACTCAACCACGGAAACCTCAACCTGTTTCTTTACAGACAATGGTAGTACAAGCACGATAACCAAGTTAAATTTGGTAGTCTGACTGCAAGTTAGTTTTACCCATAAGTTTTACCTTAGTAAAATATTAGTAATCTAAACAAGGCATAACCGTGTGACGGTCACGGCATATTAGCATACTTTTTGAGAATCAATGTTATTATAAAACTAGTCAACGTTGGATAGGCATCACACAGGTTTTTCGGCGATCCAATTGTAACTTTATGTAGACGTGAGCGCAGACTTAATTGTACTCGAGTGCATACATATATGAAAGTAAAAGGGCATATAGATATAAACTTTTTTACAGAGGACGAAGGTAAACTCCCGATTTAAAAACACACTATAAATAAAATTTAAATAATTTCTAATTTTAGATTTTTGTGTGAGGTTGGCGCTAAACGAATTACCATAACAGGCAATTAAAACTCATTGGCCTACCCCAATGGAGAAAACAGTGTCGGTCCACGCCGGTCAGGGTCGGGCTGCACTCCGTTCCCGTTCGTCGGGACGACAACCCCAAAGGCAGCAAAAACCTTTCAGAAAAACGCTCATTTGGGCCGGCGTCGGCCCGACTATTTCCCGCCCAAGTCCCGACCATTTCCCGACACTCACAGTCGGGCATCAGTCGGGCACCAGGCGTTTGTAACCGTTGGCACAGGTATTATGGCCCGCATATATCTATAAGAAAAGTGTTTAGTTGGCCAAAACAAAGTATGAATATTGTCTATTGGTATGCACAAAGTTAGATTCGTTTTATCCGTTGCACTCATCATGATTTGCGGTGTTAATTTTCCAACAGTAAATAATCCCAGTGGCTGCTGTGGGGTTCGAACACAAGAACATTCTGCACTTCTCGTTGGTAAATCGTCGTCTTATCCATTCATTAATTGATCCACGTTGTGATGTTAGTGCTCTTTTACGGTATCTATTAACAGGCAGTCTAGAATGGAGTTGTTCACCATCACGTACAAATAAAAATAAAGAATACTTTCCCTTTTTCTGTCTTATATGCAGTTTTTTCTTCTTTAGCAACTTGATCATAGCTGCACTATTAAATTTGTATTTCTCCATAAGTGTAATATGTTGCCTTAGAAAACACACATCAAGCGAAATCCATGTCATAGATTAAAGCCCTATTAAAGAAATTAAATGTTCGTTGAAATATAGTTTAAAATTCAATGTTTTCAACATAAAAACGAGAGCATAAAAAATATAGTTGATTTCATTGTATTTGCTTGCTTTGTATTTTTTTAAAATGTTTTCAATACAGATTTCTGTAAAAAGAAGAATGAAATTAAGAGATAAATATGCTTTAATGTAATAAGCATATTTTAATCTTAGAGAGTTTGAGCCCTTGGCCAGAATTCGGCCCATACAAATGCCGCCGCCTAAATTTAAACCGTCGGTGTAGAATCGGGATCCAAACAAGTGCCGAGTGAAGCCCGACGATCCTAACTGACATTTACAATTGTTTTTTTTATCTCTATAATGAAGAAATTAATGACAATTGTAGATGTATCGTGACTATCACTGATTTGAATTGCAATTGATTTCTGCAGACTGTCTCAGATAGATCTTCTTCTCGACTATTCTTGCCGTCATATTCTCGCCTTGTTAGGACATGGTCGGCATTTTCCTCAGTCCCGACCAAATCCCAACCCCATAGTCGGGACAAGGGAGGCAGAATACTTTCCCACCCTTTTGCCAACCATTTTCACAAAATGTACTGGTGTGATTGGTACACTGCAAGGATCAGTTTAAGCTAGTTAGATCACTCCTATCTTCGATCTTTAGGCCAAATTGACAACAGGATTTTTTTTTTGCCTAACGCGCCCATTTGGCGTCGGGCCGCCGGTAGATCGCCTTTAAATGCGACTCTTTCCCGGCTGTCACACCCCAGACGCCGAGCCGATGGCGGCAAAAATTGGACCGTCGGGTTTGGGGCGAGCGAATTTTCTTCACTGGGACATTGCGTAACATGTTACGAATAGTTGTCTTAGTTATGAATTTATTTCGGAACTGCTACAAAGGATCGAAATATATATATATATATATATATGAGCTTCTGCGTAGCCTAGTCGGTAGCGCGCTCGACTTCAGTGCGAGCGGTCCCGGGTTCGATTCCCGATGGGGGCTCAAATATTTCGGTATTGACCTAGCATCGTGAGGACAATTGGGGAGCTGCTGTGAATAGAAGACAGTGGAGATCACAGTGAGAGCTTCGGCTCTCCTCTCCCAACCCGCTTGGTCAGCGTGGGAGCAGTAGACCAACTCCTCCCTTCGGGGAGAGGCCTCATCCACTAGTGGATTGAATATAGCTGTGATTTATTTATATATATATATATATGGGCAACGCCCTAGCCGAGCTGGTCTACCGGTTCCCGTAAGATCACCGAAGTCAAGCAGCTCTGGGTCTGATCAGTGTTTGGATGGGTGACCATTTCAGAACTCCAGATGGTGTTGCCTGTGCGGCGTCCACCCAGCGTCGTGAGGCCAATTGGGGAGCTACCTGAATAAAGAGGTAGCGATCACAGTTGAGGGCTTCGGCTCTCCTCTCCCAACACGTCTGGTCAGCGTGGGAGCAGTAAACCACCTCCTCCCTCCGGGAGAGGCCTCATCCACTAGTGGATTGAATATGGCTGTGTATTGTATATATATAATTATTATTCTTCTATACTTTTTATTGTGTTTTTATGTCACATTAATTTGGCTTTTTTAAGTTATTATACGTTTCAATGAGTGTATATTCCCAAACCCAAGGTTGGGTGTCAATTGCCCCCCTAACCCCCCAAACGGCGCCTCTGGTTCTGTTAATAGTAATGGAAGTATCAAACTCTAATGTTCATTTTACCAAACCTGCATTCCATATAGAGACGATACAAAGGATTTGTGCACCCTAGATTGTTTGTAGCTTTTTCTTATATTCATGTCAGGAATCTATTGACGTGGTTTAGTAGAATTAGTACACAAATTGAAGGATTTTAGTTTTACTGCTATTATGTCCTTGGAGGTGTTTTTCGTAATTCATAGTGTTCTTTTGATGATAAGGAACTTAACTTAAAATTTTGGCGCAGATTGGGTAATGTTCCTTCCCCATCAGTAAATTCAGGTTCCGAAAATTACGAAAAATAGTTTTCTGAGAGTTATAATTCGAACTACTATACCAAATCATAACAGCAGTCTACCACTTTCGCGCATATACTCCTTACACACATGTACACATATCTAACATGTAATACTGCACTCATAACAGGCTACAGGTAGCTAAGATAAAGTCTTAATGATGGTTGGAATAAATAACTACCAGTTAAAAACATATTTTAAACTGTTTTTTAAACTGTTATTTTAAACAAACATGTACATATAGCAAATACTGCTATCACTGCTACGAGAAAATACCAGTTCTGCCCATCATGGCACACAAACGAAGAAATATGCCACCGTCAGTGTTCCCATGGACCTTATAAATCAAAACTACACGAACTGGGACTAGCGGTCTCTCCGGCGTGCGAATGTGGTCTGGACTCGACATCGGAACACGTGCTCCTTAAGTGCCCTGACAATCAATTAAAAACGGACGGAACAGTTAATGCACGAATTATGGAGCAAAGAGAGGAATTGAATAATCTAACAGTAATAGAAATGCTGCGTGATGAAACGAAACGAGAAGTCCTGGATCAGTTGGCGACCTATATTTTCTACATGGGAAAAAAAAATTCAACAAAATTGAAAGGAACATACATAGAAAAATCATGAGACTAATGAAGGAATTAACAGTTAGAACACTTCAAATTAATATACAACCTCTCGTTGGTACGGATAAACGAACGCGACCGGAGAAAAGCCCGTCTGAAATACTCGAGAGCTACCGACAGGCGGATCGAAAGTCGCTATCGCGAATTAAACGATGACAATTACGTGTGCGGAAGCGATTAATAGTGTATAAACGGAATTATGGACTTATAAACTCAAGTGCTGTAAATAAATGTAAATAATAATCGGTATGGATGAGCGCGTGCGACCGGGAAAAACCAAAGGGATAGGAACAATTGAGAATACACACAAACTTTGTGGACTTTAGATCTAATCCACCTCTATGGTCTTCGATGGTCCCCGTTGGTCGACTGAAGTTGTTGTAGCGAGGGTGAACGGAAAACATAGCGTATGTGATAGTGACTTATTACGTGTGGATTCTGCCCCCAGTGGCTGCCAACCCAAGGGATAGGACGGCATTCGGTATCCGAGGCGCTGGATTGACGGGATAACTAAACGATTGCGAGTGATAGTCTAAAGTGTTATAGTGCAGTGTGGAAGTACGGAGGAGCGGAAGAAGAGGAGAAAATCCTAATAGTGGCCCCGATCTGCAGATCTGGAGGACTTGTCCTGCCGATGGGAATAGAACTTCTGAATCAACTCCTCCTGCTAGAGTGAATGTGAGATGTGAGTGAGAGTGAGAGTGGTTTAGGTAGAGATAGGTTAGGTGATGGTTAGGTGTAGGGTAGATGTAGGTATGGGATAGTTAAAATGGAAGGGATAATCAAATGGAACTTAAGTAAGGGAAATTGTGAACTTTGATTTTGTGAATGAAGCAAATAATAATACCACTGAAGTAGATCTAAAAACCCTGTAAATTTAGTAATAGAGAATAGATAGCTAAACAGATTATAAAAACCTTTGCAATATCACGTAACGAAATAGGAAATAAAACAAATAAAATATAAAATTAAAAAAGTTTGATAAACTTAACGATATAGACTAAAATGACATACCATTTAAGATAATAAACTTAATATTCAGAATTTTAAAAAAGAGTGTGATGTGTGTTTGATATGTGAATGATGAACAATGTAAGAAAACAGGTGTGTATAAGTGGGAAGGAAACAAATATAAATAGAGACATAAACACATATAAAGTAACATAAATAAAGCAACAACTAAA
>JAGDQP010003941.1:77620-89407 GCA_022664845.1 Lepisma saccharinum | reverse complement strand
AAAAAAAAAAAAAATCTAGAGTTTCGCCATTTATGGCATTCCATATTTTGTATAAAGCTTTTTCGACCTGTGAATGTCACTGTATCCATTTCAAACTATTTTCATCCCAAGCGGCCGTGGTTCAGTGGTAGAGCGCTGGCTTAGCATTCGGCAGGTTCTGGAATCGATCCTGAGGTTTTTCCTCAGTCACACCAGACAAATGCCGGAATGGTACCTACAAAATAGGCCCTGATCGTCTACCTTCCACAATCCTATCCCCGCCCGAGCTTCAGATACCTAAGGTTTCAAAATAAATTCAAAATTAACTACAGAATCACTTTTTTACAAGAAACTCAATGTAAAGAATGTCTTACAAGAACCAATAAACAGAAACATTATATATTCGAAAATAATGTAAGGAACTATTACATAATTATATGCGTTAAATTCGTGTAACCGAAATTGACACTTCCACCTTTTATTTATATTGATTTATCGAAGAAAAGTTTACAGAATGTTGTAACGTCCTTTAACTCCGTTCCATGTAAATTAAGTATTCACGCCTCCCCTGAATTGTATTATATCGGATCATCCTTTTGGCTATTCATTTATACAACAATAAGAACTATGGATTCAAGAAATATAATTTCCACATTTAATTTTATACAACAATAAGAACTTTCAATCAAATAAGATTAAAAATACCAGAATTAATTATTGCTATGGACTTGGAAAATTGTAAATCTGCGTTCATTTTACGAATGAACAAAATTAATGTATGTGTGTATGTAAGTAAAGATATGTCACGTGACGCTGTGACGTCACTCAACCAGAGGTATATAAGCTGGTCCAGGACGATTCGAAATCAGTACCTCCTGGCCTGCGGGCCAGATAACATCAAGCCCTCTGCTTGGTGTTTCTTCTTTGGACCGCAATGCACTAATAAAGCCTTGTTATCTTAAAAACTTATTTGAGTATTCTTTATTAGGCTTACAATATTACATTGCTTTATCATCATACGCTTCATTCATCTTTATTACCATTCTCTCTTGTTATCTTGTTCTCCAACTTCAGACAAGCGGGCCGGAGTTCCCATTTACCTTGTCCCGCCTGTCAGACAGGCGGGTAATTACAACTACTGCTGAACGACTTCAGTCAGGCGGTCAGTAGTACACAACCTATCTCTAGTCGCGGCACGCCTTCAGACAGACGGACTAAGGCTATTAACCCACCGTAAGAGCAGTCGAACGACTTCAGACAGACGGAAAGGGGTCCTCAACATTCCTTGGTATATATTGCACGCCTTCAGACAGGTGGGCGTATGCTACTCCTCTTTGCTTAGCTCTCTGCTGTGCCAGGTTCTCAAGTGCCTTCAAACAGGCATAAGGGAGCCTTCAACCCATCCTAACAACGGTCGCACGACTTCAAACAGGCGGTCGGTCGTTTACCTTGCTCTTGTACGACTGCAGTCAGGCGGACAAGAGAACTGATCCATCCTTGGCATATTGCACGACTTCAGATAGGCGGGCGTATGCTACTCCTCTTTGCTTAGCTTAGCTCTTTTCCGTATGTTTTCTTGTGTATTACTAATAAAAATTGTCTTTGAGCATTGAGATAGCGTTCGGTGGTCCCACACCCAGAAGCCGTGGCGGAATAGTGATTATTATTTTGAGTATATTTGTGTATATATGTATATAGGGCCTGCTACATAATTGGCTCCCAGCGTTTGGGGCCTCAGAAGTATTTTTAGGTCATCTGGTCCTGTTACAATGCTTCATTTTTCGTTCTCTTTTTTTGTAGATGCCACTCAACCATTCCGAAGTGTAATGTACATTCTCATAGGAGTCGTTACAATTCTGCTCATTTTACTTATTTTGTGTCTGCTGTTCTTGAAGAAACGCTCCAAAGAACGCGACAGGGACGCCTTCTGACAATCAGACGGCAGAACAGGAGGAGCTTGGCGCTACAATCTCACGACCAACAGACTGTAAGCAAACATCGTCAGACGGATGATTAATTTGAGGGATGTGAAAAGTGACATCTAGCTGGAACTGATAATGGAAGGCATCATTCTTTTCTTAAATACAAAAGAAAAAAATATTATTTTTTTGTAAGTGGCCATCAAGTCAAAACAACTTGTTACTTTTTACAAATGTCAAACTATGTCGTTCCATGTTTCGTTGTCATGGTGCAAAGTAATAAGATCACTTTAATAAATAAAGTAATATTAATAAGAATTATTAATATTAATATAAGTATTATTAAGAATTACTTTAATAATAAAGTAATTCTTCACCGCTGTCGGATTTCTTGACAAAACACGACAGTGTATCAACTTACCATGTTAGGTAGATGGCAACAAAATCATTCCGTTGGCCAAGAATATTTCTGTACAATCTGGTAATATTTCACTGTTCTGCCGAGATGCAAGACAATAAAAATAAGACTAAAATCAAATGTTAAAACTCTCTTCTATGTGCTGTATATATCTGTATTATATTATTTCCATGTCTGTGTGAATGTAAATGTAAGTGAATATATATATATATATATATATATATGTATACATTTATTTTCTTATTTCTGTACATACAATTATTTACAGATAAGTAATATGTAATCACAAAGAGTGTTCTTGTACTACTGCTCGAAATGAATCAATGTAACGACAGTATGTGTATTTTGGTGTCAGTTTCATTTCTCCCTTTTGAGATCCTTAACCTTAACCATGATCCTTATACTGATGTGCGACTTGTAGTAACGATACTCTACGAAAGAAAGTATGTCTTTTAGAAACGTTCTAATATACATGGTATCCAAAAATGCCTAATTTTTTATCTGATTGAACTTGTTAATCGTTAACTCTGTAATGAAAACTTCTAATCAAGTTTAAAAATACGATATAGTTAGTACTACATCATGTCATTTACTTGCTGGACGAACGACGGACAATAACAGAACCACGGAACTCCATATCCTCAAATGGGGTTACTGGAGAAACTTTCACATTTTAGGTTAACACAGATGCAAATCTATTATATTGTGGATAGAGGGGTAACACACTTTTATGAACGCCACTGAAATCACCAGTCGGGAAACAATTTGCACTGTCACAACGCAGTTCATCGCTCCAACCAGGAAGAAATACCATCAAATTCTTGGTCGGACATAAATGCTGAGGCAAGAGCGGAACGTAACGACAGAGAGTGGGTGAACAATACTAGAAGGCGATACGTGAATTTTACCATAGACTGACTGTTCGTGTAGGCAGATTATTCTGCCCGTTCATCTATTCTTTGGGGCTACCAACCTGGAGGCGCTGGGCTATCCATTGATATGAGATTCAATGCCTGGGCTATTGCTTTGACTAACACGCCAGTTAGTTCCTGGAACTTTCCTCTCCGTCATTGGAGCGACGACCCCTTCTCGTCTGGCTCTAGATTTTGGTAAGTGGAGATTTGATTTAGAATGTCTGGAATTAACAATTCATGGTCGTTGGTGGGATCCATTCCAGTAGTCTGCAAAGATTAAGCCCGTATTTGTAGAAGGGCAATAAATCTCCTATTTTTGTAATACCTGTAAGATTATTATTTCTCCATGTCTAGTGTCACCCTTTCATTGTTTGCCTTTTTCTGTAGCTACTAATTAACCCCCGGAGTACATCCAGTATTCTCCTCTTAAGGTAAGATTTCTCAGTCACACCAGGCGAATGCCAGGATGATACTCAATCTCCTCGATTCCCGGTAGAAGGAAGCTATAGACGAGAAGGGGTCGTCGTTCCAGGAACTAACTGGCGTGTTAGTCAAAGTAATAGCCCAGACATTGAATCTCATATCAATGGATAGCCCAGCGCCTCCAGGTTGGTAGCCCCAAAGAATAGATGAACGGGCAGAATAATCTGCCTACACGAACAGTCAGTCTATGGTAAAATTCACGTATCGCTTCTCGTTACGTTCCTCTCTTGCCTCAGCATTTATGTCCGACCAAGAATTTGATGGAATTTCTTCCTGGTTGGAGCGATGAACTGCGTTGTGACAGTGCAAATTGTTTCCCGACTGGTGATTTCAGTGGCGTTCATAAAAGTGTGTTACCCCTCTATCCGCACCCCCGACACTAACAAAGGGAAAGCGAAGGGGCTTGAGAACCATAAGGGCAGTCAGCTGTGATTAAGCATTTCTCAGAGAAAATTAATTAAACATTTATATTTCTTCATTTTAAGTGTATTACCCCTCTATTCTATGCACTATATAAAACTAGTGCATGGAGAACACAAGTCTACATGTGTAGTTTCATAACCCGCTATAATGGCGATACAGATACATGTAGATATTCTGAAAAAAAAAAAAGAAGTAAAAACTGCCTCTCTCAAGTTTCCCAGTGAGTTGGGGGTAACTTGAGACAGTAGCTAACATGATGTATTGAACATCACATTTTCGTTCAATGTAGCAAGTTAAGTCTACCTGGAGAAACTTAATAGACAGTTTCTATTATTATTATTATTGAAAAATATTATACGGTACATATAATTAAGGAACACCAAAGACGGTTATAAAGCAATTGGAAGGAAGTGCATGTTTCGTGAGATCTTCGACAGGAAATTTTCGCAACAAAATACTTTCTGCTTTCATTCTTTGTGTTAACGTTATAAATCAGTTTGACGACGACAAAGTCGTTCTCCATGAGTTCGTCCAGAGTAAGAGAGCGTCTTTTTCCTTCAATGAAAGCGGGTGAGCCTCTCGCGTCGAACTCATCATCTCTTCTGGTTTCTACAGAGAGATTAAAAGTAGACTTAGAACCGTGGAGTCTGCATCTAAATCTCAATCATCATAGAAAACGTGATACTCATACCCGTAACGTTTATGAATATTAGGTTTCTTCCCACTGAAGGGATGTTTATATGCCTCATTTTACCCATTTCTTTTTGTCGCAAGTTACTCCAGATCACGACACTTTCGGAATATGTAATTTTCTGTAAGCAATTGGCCAAAATGGTTGATCAATTGTGTTACCAATGAAGTGGGGGTACGCTATGGGCAACATTATTACAGTGGCACATGAGTGACTTCCCAATATCGTGAACAGTTAAGACTGCCTACGAAAACCGAATCACCAATAGCCCTCTTTTCATATGAACCTTGTTTACAAAGTAGTGAACATTCCTGGAAAGTCTTAGCTGCACCTTTCTCGTTAAATTCACCTGGTCCTTCTCCACGGAACACGCACCGAGCGGTCGTAGGTGGCCTAGTATTCGGGAGGTCATGGATTCAATCCCAGCATTCGACTAGCCTGAGGTTTTTCCAGGCTTTTGAATCAGTCATACCAGGCAAAATGTGCACAGCACCTTCAATTTAAGTCCTGGCCAATACGTTCCCGCGTTCTTTCCCCTTCCCTATCCCAGCCTGAGCCTTAGATGCCTGAACAATAAATAAAATTTTAAAATTCAAAGTAACACGTTAACTTCCTAGATGTAAATGTCTGGCTCAGGAATAATCGACTTCACAACGATCCCCTTCAAAGCGAATAAAACCACCCCCTACGCCCAATGCTCGTTGTTTCCTGTCACCATCTTCGCAGAAATGGAAAATATTGTCAGTGGCGATTCCTTTCCCTTACTGACAAATCGAAAAATGGTTAAAAGGTGGCGTCATTCGCGAATAACTTAGTTTATGTCTTCAGAGTTTGAATAACTTATTTCTGACCCTCTATACTGTTTCGTCCTTGTACTGACTTACGATTGGCGTGCAGACATCGAGTCGTATGCCACGTAATATCGTGGCTCCGAGGTGTTATGTATATTCAGTGTTGTTAGCAATACCCCCATATTAGAACCGCAAGTGGAACGTTTATAGTGACCTCACTGAGTGAATTGGAATAACAACATGTAAATCGTCAGTCATTAGCGAGAGTAATCATTTAGAATTGAATTGATGGTCTTTAGGCACCTAAGGCTCAGGCCGGGATAGGGGAAGGTGTCGGCCAGGGCCTATGTTGAAGGTGCCACACCGGCATTTGCCTGGTGATTGAGGGGAAAAAACTTGAAAAACCTACGTCAGGATTGTCGGTCGCTGGGATCGAACCCACGACCTCCCGAATGCTACGCCAACGCTCTACCACTTGACTACGGCGGCTCGGTAATGATAATTTAGAAGTGTCTTAAAGTAGAGACAAATCAAGTGGCTAGGAAAAATACCGTTCGTCTCGATTTCAGATCCTATTCACGCAGTCCCGATTCGTTGGCACAAATTTTCCAGTTACTTGTCAACAATTGTTTTCATATAGATAGATACAGTAAAACCTCCTCAAGCGGACCACGCAAAATTTTAACTAGAAAGTGGTAGTCTTAAAAAGGGCAACGAAAAAATGCCATTAAAAAAAAAACAACGTACTATGTAACGTAATTTCCACTCATTTGCTTACCCAATACAGTACGTACTACTTTTTAAAGAGCCATGCAAACTAGATTACAACAAATATACAGTTTATTTTCGAAAATTGTTACAAATGTAGAAAAAACACAACTTTGTTCCTTCTTATTGTGTTTATTTCTTTTCGAAAAAAATTAACAAAAAAGATTTGTGTACCTGCTTCAGTTCTTCCAGTTCTTTGTGAACAGTTTCCTCTTCTTTCTCAACACTTTCTAACAAAGTTATCACTGCTCCTCTCTAGTTCGTTTCTTTTTGGTTGTGGCAACCACCTACTGAGAATTCTGGGCATGGCATCTTCGTTCACAGATGCGCTTACCTTACTTCGCTAGAAAGGAATTTGCCGACGAGGAGAGAGAGGGCTTTATTGTGGGATTATTACTGCAGATGAGTAACTCCACCACCCCATATGCCAGGGAAGTACACGTAGTTTATGGCATTTCCAGAAACTGAATTAGCTACCACACCTCCTACGTCATCTAAGGTCATTAGAATTATTTAGCAAATGCACTTAACCATTTGTAAAATCTTTTGTTAAAACATGAATATGTTAACAGATAAAATGAAAAAAAGCAACTTTTGTGTTAAAGTGGTCACTCTTAAACAGGGTAAGAATAACGTCTTACGGCAAAAATGGGTGGTCTTTGGTCTGGAGGGCTTAAAGAGGGTCCATTGCTCTTATGGGGATATCATTCCATTCCAGTAAAAAGGGGTCGTGGTGAGAGGTGGTCGTTCTGGAGAGTTTCACTGTAGTTATGCAAAAGCTATGTATGTATTGGCCGAGCGGTTGATAAAATGACTGCAGGACAAGTTGAGTATTCCGATAACTATAAGGTTTTTTCTGGTACCTGTACCTAGAGTAAACGAAGAGACGATTTACGTAACTTTACAGGTAATTCCCATTGAGGTCACCAAACAACACAAGTATTATGGAAAACTACGCGGACGTTAAAATGAGTAATTCGAGCTACTTACAAGTTACCTCAGTCTTTTCCCATGTTCAGTGGAAAATATATCACAGTAAGGAAAAAAACCAAATAAAATAATTTCCCGTATTATTCACATTTGCAGTTTTCGAGTACGAGCTTTTCATTTCGCTCAAATGCAACAATGCTACTTATGTCTAAACCAGGGACACATCACTGTAGAATGTACACAAAAACAACGTACTATAATAAAAAATGATGTGGAGACAAATCCTACTTTTCTCGAAATGACACTATAATTCGACCCGTCGAATTATCCCCAGCATAGTTTCCTTAATGTGTCTATATCAACGATTACAGACTCGAACATACCTGAAGCTGGTCAGGTTGATTCACGGAATAAAAGCAATACAAAAAGAGGACACGTCTGCAACTGGTAAACGCAATCTACCTATGGAACCGGTTGAATGAACGTACACCAACCATCTAACACAAAAGACGAGGTAGGACAGAAAAACAGTAAGGTTATTAATTCTTTTGACTTTTTCGAAAGAGGAAAACGAACAAGTGTCGTGTTCTCATAATTAGGTTCATGGTAGAGAATTCAGCAGTCAGGGAAGTTATACACGTAAAGATATGGATGAGGAATTATTTTCGGATAAAACTCCTCCTCCTAAAATTCTAGAACATTTATTAGAGAAAACAAACACACGGAGCGGGACGAAAAAAAAATATATCAAAATGACTTATCTGATGCACACGAAGCAAAAAAAAAAAAGGTTTAGAAAAGAATGTTTCCACACGAATAACGTCAAAGCTTGAGTTATCAGTGATCAAGCACTGTCTACTCTCTGAAGGGTTTAAAATTTTGAAGGTTCTGTACGTGATAAAGAAAAAAAAATACTAGGTTGTTAAAATCAGAACATAATGTTTTGGAATACTATATTTCTGATAAGATACTTTAAAGTGTAATGCCAGCATAAAACAAACTTATAGGTTCCCCACATAGCAAAATGACGTCCCAGGGATATCTGACGGACCTTCTGGCAGGATATTGGGACGTCCTGTTTAAGTCCGTTTACATCCATGGGACGTATAGTTATAATTAATCCTTCGTATAACTATACGAAGGCATATCCTTCGCATAGTTATAATTAATTAAACAATGATAATAGTAAGGTCGATTTAATTTATAGAAATTCCAGGTAGGTAATCCCGAACGGCTTTCCGGGGGACATCCAGGGGACCTTCATACGGGATGAACTGTTTGTATTGCCCACAGAGTTATCCCACGGACGTCCTTACGACATCGCTATGGGAGCAGGACCATTCTGACGGTAATGGGATCTAAATGGGACGTACCCTATGTGGGTCGCCACGGTGAACATTGCAGGAAGTTCTTCAAAAATAAAACAAGATCCAATAAAGAGGTTTTACAAGATTTACAATTCGATCTTTCTCAAGCAGGAAAATAGAAGCATGACAAACACTTACTTGTACAAAGACAAACGAATGGAGCGATAGTGGTGCCACGTAGCGAACGACACATCAAGTTTACAACAACTGACTAACGCATTACGTGGAAGTTTTAGAATGGGATCGTGAACGGAAGAAGACGGCAGTGGGGTTTAAGAGTTTATGGAAGACTTGGGACAGGTTTCACTTTTGCGCTCAAACAGTGAATGAAGACCCTTTCCCACACACAGGCGACGTGTTACGATGTTCGTGACAGGGACTGGGTCTGTTAGAATGTGTATTACAGCAACATGGAAAGAGATACAAATGTGTTGTGTGACTGGGTGCATAAGGAGACAGGAACATTTGATTTGTTGATGGTGCAAAAATGGCCACTTGTTAACGCCGATGCTCAAAGGGTCCGCCGTGATTTCTGCACATGATGTGGGGCAAGACAAGCACATTATGGAATCTGAAAAGTACAGAAAAATTGCTTTCAAATCTTTCGGAAATTATGCGAATTTCACAATTGTGGACACTTCCCAAGCATTTCAAAATCAATAGACTTATGCAAAGCATTGGGCATTGTTATAAAATACTATCTGTACGCAAGAAGAAGGTATATTTTTCTGCAGTATTTACAAGATCTTTTCCTTTTTCCGAAATTTATTTGGTATGTTTTATTATACACGTTGGTGCAATGTTATAAAACAAAATTTTTCATTTAAAAAAAAAAAAACTTATAAAAAACACAAAAATAAAATTAATAAGACAAAAAAATATTTGGATGAACACAATCACAAAACAAGAAATTCATATAAAAAATTACATTGGAACATGTGACTCCTAGAGTATATATATATATCTCTAAATTACCTCTTTTTCTGTTTAACCTGACACTCCCAAGTGTTCTAAACGAACAAACATACGGGTAGATAATTGAAAGCTGGAACGCTGATACGGAATATAAAGAAAAGTAATTGGCACCAATACTACGAGGAAAACACGCGCTTATATGAAATACAATATTTCTTTAAAAGTTATTTTTCTTCAACTAAACATTCCACTAAGGTATTAAGTGTTCTTTAGTAATTCACCTTTTTAATAGACCTTTACCGGTTGCTTTATTTGTCTTAACATAAACTTTTAGAAATTAAAACACATTATTATTACTGTTACCAGATATCTGTAATTTTTCTACGCTCACTGAACTAAAATTGCACTTACGTATCATGGGGCCTAAATCTTGGGGCAAACTTCCCAGGGTAATTCCTGACACACACACAAAAAAAAGTCTTCCTTGTGTCGAAAGCCGCTTTGTTTTCGATATGTAGGGTTTCCAACTTGGACCTTAAAAGTGACTTCTTAGAACGGTAAATAATATGAGAAGTTGGCAACACTGTTTCAGATGTGATTATCAACACAAGAGGAATAACCCATAAACCGACATACTGCCATTTGAAAAATATTACGAACTTGATACCAGGTTGGCAACACTGAGAACTCAATGACATCGTAATTTTAATTCCTAATCTCCACCGTTTTGATACACACCAATTCCAACAACTAATTTTTACTTTAATGCACCGTTTCTGATTTATTGTTTTTATTATTGTAAGGAGCCGATTTTGAGTTGGAACGAAGCAATTCCTGGATAAAAGCAATACTTCGATTGTACTTTACGAAAAAATTCATACAAGGAGAAAAGTTGACAGCTATCGATGAGAAGTAATTTTAAGTTGGTAAAGAAGAAATTAGAAACTTCAAAATGACTGTTACCTCATCAAAACTTCATTCTTCTTCGCATTAGCCGCAGAAAGCTATTATTCTATGGAATTCTCTATGTATTGACCCCGAGTTCCTTTTTCTACAGATTAACTTATGGTTTATTCTACATACTGTTCCTCCCCTTAGGTCGTTCAAGCACTACGTAAGCATTCAAGGGAGGGGGTGAAGTTTTGCTTATTTTACTAACAATGAGAGGCGCACTAGAACAATGTTTACATAAGATAATGCGTTGCAATGTACTCGGCTAGTTCTGGCATTTGTGGTGCGCACAACTTTGATAAAACAATAAATGAAATGAAGTATTGTGTATTCCTAACCTCTGTTTGCATGTGTTATAATTACTAAATTAAGAATTAATAAAACTGTTAATGTAATTTTCGCTAATTTATCGTTCCGTGATATTTATTTATGATTTAATATCTATTGGTTTAAAAACACATTAGTGTAAAATTAAAAACTTAAACACAATGGTGTAGCCACGGGGGGCAGTGCCCCCCAAATGAAAATTGAGAAAATTACACTAGATATATTAAGTTTGAAGCACTTTGCACACGATATCTTTGGGTCAGTTTATGTGAAATCGCCTAGCTTGGCTGCTCAACTTTCATTAAAAAACAAAATATATCCCTTAAATAAGGCTAGTTCAAGATGATTATTATTTTATTTTTATACCAATCTATTAATTAATGGCGGCGCATGCCAGAATTGGTGTTAGCAGACATTTACGGAAAATATAGTATATGCGGACTCCTTTATCATAGGATATTCAAACAAAAACATTCTTTGCTTTAAGTTCCGCTTGATAAAATTAGTCCCCTGCATGAAAAATCTAGGAAGTAATTGAACTTGCGAAAATGGTATTCAAATGTGATTGTTGAAATAGATACAATTTCGGTTTTCAAGGCTTTTTTGGGGGGGGGAGGGGGAGCAGAAAGATTGAATATCAAAGTTGATTTTTGTGCACTATTATTAACATATCAATCTGGGGGAGTTGTTAGGACTCCCACCAGGCGCCTCCCCAGGTGGTGGATAGGGGAATACCTATCAGATATGATGGGTACCGGATTGACGGGGCAGACTAAAAACCAACACCGCTGCCTTGCGGTTTAGTAGAGAGATCTACGAAGGCTAAGGGAAGAGGACCCCGACAGAAAACTCCTGGTCCTCCAGGTTGGGGGTTGAGCGTAGGGCCAACAACCCTATCTCGTAAAAAAAAA
>JAGDQP010003941.1:0-77520 GCA_022664845.1 Lepisma saccharinum | reverse complement strand
TATATATATAATAATAATAATAATAAATCACAGCCATATTCAATCCACTAGTGGATGAGGCCTCTCCCCGAAGGGAGGAGTTGGTCTACTGCTCCCACGCTGACCAGACGGGTTGGGAGAGGAGAGCCGAAGCTCTCACTGTGATCGCCACTGTATTTTATTCACAGCAGCTCCCCAATTGTCCTCACGATGCTGGGTCAACACCGAAATTTTTGAGCCCCCACCGGGAATCGAACCCGGGACCGCTCGCACTGAAGTCGAGCGCGCTACCGACTAGGCTACGCAGGAGCTCTAATAAATCACAGCCATATTCAATCCACTAGTGGATGAGGCCTCTCCCCGAAGGGAGGAGTTGGTCTACTGCTCCCACATATATATATATATATATATAAACAGAAAGCCTCGGAAGGACAAGAAGAAGGATCAAGAGATGGTACCTGCAACTTGGAATATACGTACACTACTAATATCAGGGAAGATGCAACAAATAGAAGAAGAAATATGAAAAAATGGTGTTGATATTGCAGCAGTTCAAGAGATAAGGTGGCAAGGAAAAGGAAAAATACAGAAACCCGAATATACTTTATTATACAGCGGATCGGAAGAGAGGACAGGATTGCACGGAACCGGATTCTTCGTGACTAAACAGATGACAGATAGAATACTACAATTTGAACCCATAGATGAAAGAATATGCAAAATAAGATGAAAAGGAAAGTTCAAAAATGTCACAATTATAAACGTATACGCACCAACGGAGGACAAAGAACAAGCAGTGAAAGAAGAATTTTACGAGAAGTTTAGAGAACAGGTGACTGTAACGCAAAAATTGGAACGGAGGGATGTATGGAAAAGATAGCAGGAAGATATACCTTTCATCAACAGAGCAATGAGAATGGATTAATGCTAGGACAGTTTGCAGAGAGGAACAACATGGTCATCAGAAGCACACAATTCACTCACAAGAGGATCCATCTCGGAACATGGAAGTCACCAGACGACCATACAGTAAACCAGATAGACCATACACTACTTCAGTAATAGACTCAAGGAGTTATAGAGGACCGAATGGAGACAGTGAAAGCAAAGATTGGAGAGAAATTAAGCAAGGTACAACAAGTAAAAGGACAAAGGAGACGTAAGTGGATCTATAGAAATTCAAAAATGAAGAAATCAAGATGAGGTACAGGGAGAGAATGGACGAAATACTGGAACAGCAAGAAATAAAACGAATAACAGAAACAAATAACATAGATGACAAGTGGGGGAAAATAGAAAAAATCATAAGAACAACAGAAGAAGTAATAGGAAAGATGCAGAAGAAAAACTACAATGATTGGTTTGATGATGAATGCCGCAAAACAATAAAGGAAAAGAATGAAGCAAGGCTAAAGGCAATACAAGAGGGAATTGGGAAAGGTACAGAGCTAAGGAGAGAAGAAAACAGAATATGCAGGAAGAATAAGAAAAATAAAATGGCACAAGAGATGACAGCAAGATGAATGAAACGAGAAGACTTTACGCAGCAATAAACAAAATGAACAAAGGATAGCAACCAAAAATATATGGATGCAAAGATAGGAACGAAGTGTTCATGGGAAATGAAGATGTAACGAAGAGATGGACAGAATATTTTAAGGAGCGACTACAGGTAGAAGAAAAACCGGTAACCAAGGAACAAGAACAATCTCATGAAATACAAACAAATGTAGACTCACACATGGAAGAGAGAGGAGGCATAACAGATGAACCAAGCATGAAAGAGATGACAGAAGCAGTAAAAAGACTAAAAAAACTATAGATCACCAGGAGAGATGATAAAATATGCGAGTGGAAGATGCGCAGATGAAATATATAAATTAATCAAAGGGATATGGAAAGAGGAAAAATATGCAAACAAACTGGAATACGGGAATCATATGTCCTTTACATAAAAAGGAGATAGAACAGACTGAAACAATTAGAGGAATAACACTGTTAAACACCACATATAAAGTTCTAACAAACATACTGCAGAGAAGAATAGAACAAATAACAGAACAAGAAATAGGAGAATACCAGTGCGGTTTTCGGAAAGGAAGAAGCACAACAGACCAACTATTCCCAATACAACAGACGATAGAGAAAAGCTATGAACATGGAACAGAATTGCATATACTATTCATAGACTACAGGAAAGCATTTGACAGTGTAAACAGAAGGAAACTAATAACCTGCCTAGAGCAAATAGGACTACCAAAGAAACTAAGAAACCTAGTAGCAATGACAATAAATGAAACACGTGCCAAAGTGCAGATAGAAAATCAGACAGGACAAGAATTCCAGTAGAACTGCGGTGTCAAACAAGGAGATGCCCTATCTACAATACTATTTAACATAGTCCTCCATAGAGCAGTAAAGGAAATAGATAAACGAGGAACCATATTTACAAGACTACATCAAATATTTGCATATGCAGATGATTTGACAATCATAGCCAGGACTGAAAACGAACTGAAAAGCGCATATCTGAAACTAGAAGCAGAACCGAATTCATTAGGATTGTACACGAACACACATAAAACAAAATATATGCACATAGCAACAAATGAAGAAAAAAAGAAACACGAAATAAAAATTTGGGAAAAGATAGATATTCAAGAGAGTGAAGATTCCGATACCTGGGCTTATTACTAGATGATAAAAGTAACATATCCAAAACAATAAAAGACAGAGTACAAGCAGGAGATAAAGCATATTATGCGAACCAAAAGCTACTAAAAAACAGAAGCATAACAAGGAGAACTAAACTACAGATTTACAGGAGATTAATCAGGCCAGTCGCCACGTATGGTTCCGAGATTTGGACGCTAAAGAAAGAAGACACAATAGGCTACGCAGATTTGAAAGGAAAATAGTTCGGAAAATATATGGACGAGTAAAAGAAGGCGAACAATGGAGAATATTGAATAATGAAGAGATAAATACCATAATGGAAGGAAAAGACTTGGTTAGATTTGTCAAATCAAGAATTAGCGGGGTGGGTCATGTATTAAGAATGAATGGGAAAAGGATGCCAAGAAGAATGTTAGAAGAAAGAGTATATTCAAACAAGAAAAGAGGGGTGGATGGACCAAGTGCAGGAGGATCTAAAGGCGATGCAGATAAGAAACTGGAAGAAGACAGCAAGGAATAGAATGGAATGGAGGCGAATAGTATCGGAGGCCAAAGCACACCCAGTGCTGTAGCGCCATGGGGTAAGGTAAGGTAAGGTATTAACATATCAGAGTATGTTGAAGGTCATTATTTTTTTTTTCGAAAATCTAAAAATTCATATTTTATGCATATTGGAGGCCCAATATTTCTGGTGGAACAAAATATAAAAATCTATAATTTCTTCAAAAGTTATCCATTTTTGTTAATATAAACTACGGTAAAAAGGTGAACTTTCATATTTGTATTTGAAAATAGCTACAAATTGGGGGGTTGAATAATGCACGTGCACGCTATGATATAAATACTGGAGATTCACCTCTTTTAGGAGACCAGATACAAGTCCATATTTTTTACACATTAAGCTAAGGTAGAAATTTCAACTTCGATATTTGAGTTTGAAAAAGAGTTGCAAATTGAGGTGTGGGTGGAGTGAATAGTGTCTGTGCGTGCTTTGGTAAATGTTATATTACCACCAGTGCGCCCAAGAAAGATTTGAATTTAAAGCAGATCCTGAAATATCCATGTAAGAAAGATTATTTTGTATATATCCAGTGTTCAGTTGGCCACATGGTTGCTCCGTAATTCCACTCTGTCGTTTTCATTCCATTATGCAACCAAGACTTCGGCAAAACGTTGCCACCTTTCTGTGTAGGTTTGAAGAGCTTATACAGTTGTCTACATGCATTTCAATTCTCATTACAGTAATAAAATCGTAATTCTAATGGTAATACAGGATATTTCTTGTCAGAACCACTCTTTATACGAGTTACTAAAGCACGCACGAGCATTATTCATCCCCCATTTGCAAATTGTTTACTTCCTTCAAACACAAATATCAAAGTTTACATTTCTACTGTAGTTGCTCCCGACATAAGTGTACAAATTGTGTGAAAATTTAGATTTTTATGTGGTCTCTCATCAGAGAAGGAGCTTCAATGTTCCTACCTGAGCGTGCACGAGCATCATTCAACAATTTGCAAATATGTAACTCTCTTCAAACTCAAATATCAAAGTTCAAATCTCTACCACAGATTCTCCTGACACAAATGCATAACGTGTGAAAAAATTAGATTTTTATATTTTGTCGTACCAGAGATATTGGGCCTCTAATATGCATATAATGCAATTTTTTTGGATTTTCAATTTGATATGCAATAGTGTACAAGAAATCAACTTAAATATTCAATCCCTTTTGGGCGAAAAAAGCGCCCTAAAAACTGGAATTATTTCTATTTCGACAATCACATTTGAATGCCAGTTTGACCAGTTCAATTACGTTTTATTTTTCATGCGGAGGACTAAAATTATCAAGTAGATGTTATTGGAAAGAATGGTTTTTGTTTGAATATTCTATGATAAACCACTCCGTAGATATTACATTTTCCGTAAAAATCTGTTTAACAGAAATTTTTGTATACACCTAAATACAAAAGTGGCCTCCATTAATCAATCGGTTGGTAATTATAAAAATAAAAGAATATCCGTTTTTAACTATTCTTGTGTAAGGGATATAATAATAATTATTATTATTGAAAGTCTAGCAGCCAAGCTAGACGATTTCAGATGCACTATACACTAAACCTTGGTTGAATTAACATTTAAATATTTTTGGACGAAGTATGTGATACTCTTTGGTATTTGTAGAGGTCCCCCCCCCCCGCGACAATTTGTCTGGCTACACTGCTGCTTAAACAGTTGTTCGGGCTACTAAACAGAAATTTGAAGTCTTACGTAAGCAGAAGGGAAGGGAGTCTGCAATTTGCCTATTTTTGCTTTCAAGGAGAGGAAAGGGATTTAAAAGGACAATATGTGCTCACGTAATACTTGAATGTCCCCTTACAAGAAACAAGGCTTCCACAGCGTAAAGTATTCTTGACTTCTATTTCATTTTTGAGTGGTGCTAAATTTTCTGCGCATGAAAAGTAAGAAATAAAAGATACAATCCAACTCATTAAAAACAAGGCAGGTGGAATCCAGTCGGGGGACTGTACTATATGCTACGCTGACGCTTCAGCAGCGAGATCTGGAGAGTTTTCTGGGTTTGAACTCATCTCGACGAGACCTTTTCAACGACATCTCAACAACCTTCCTAGCCCTAGTAGTTCCTGAGTTTGAAAGTTGCCGACAGACGGTCAGAGCTGCTCTATAAAACTTAACAGCATGTGCTTCTGAAGTCCAAAAGCAGTGTAAAATTTTTGTCAATTTCGGAATTCGCAAAATATAACGAACTGAAACATTACACGTACGGTATTGCCGTACTGCGTAACATTTCGCACTTATGAAAAAGCTTCAATTGATCACTAAAGATCGTGTCTAATTTTGATTAAATTTTCGATTGTTTTGATCCTAAAGGAAAACAAAACCAATTATCAACTTTATTATGGTTCTGAATCAAATGTTACTTTTTTTTTTTGATACTTCTGACAAAACCTGTGGTAAATGCAAGTCCAGTTTGAAACATGAATTTCTAAATGCGGTAACCTTAATGCTGGAAGGTTCATTACTTACCTCAACAGAAAGTTTAACAAGAAAGAAGAGAACATAAGACTGAAGACCTAACTTTTGACAGAAGAAACGCTTCGTCACTACAAATTTTCTTTTGCTGGAAGCTTTACCCCATTCCTATACATCCTAGCCATGCAGTTCCACACATATATTTGCTGACTTGTTATAAACCATGGATTATAAGAACCGATCGTTAATTTAGAAAGAAAGATTATGAACTACAGAATATCAATAAAAACATGGTAATTAAGCAGCGGAACGTTGAACTTTGTACGTGAAGGTTTTTGCCCCTAACCTAGGAGCTGTCTTATGGCGTCGACAAAGGTTTGTTTTAATATGGAATGTGTACGTTAATCCTAATTATGTTATTTTCGTGTATATGTACAATATATGTAAATGTAAGAAGACACGTACATTTTGCTGTACATCCTAACACTTGTAAACAATGACATTTTGTATGCAACTGTTATAAATGTTGCCCGAACGGAGAGAACACTGTTGTATGAAATTATTACTCAGTGAGTTTGAGGACACGAGGAGCTTAAAATACAATATATGTACGTTACTGTGAATAAATATAGGAATTGCATTAAAATTACTCAACCTGTTTTTATCACTAGATGTGTCTCTTAAGAGGGATGATAATGTATGGAATGTTATTATTTACGTACCCTTAGTATTTCATCCATAAACGGGGCCCCAAGACTTACGTAAATTTCCCCGCTTAGTGTTTAATTCCGGTCTATTTCGAATTATGGAGTAGGTTCCCAAAACAGATCCCAGTAAGTTGCTGGTGGCATTATGAAGTTGCAATTTGATGATGTTCCGATCTCAAAGGTTTGGAAAAAGCCGGATACAGGATTTTTGGAGTCCTTTTCATGTTCTCTAATTAGAACAGACAAGCAACGTCTGGTCATGTGCAAACAATGCTGTGTTTATGCCATTTTTATTCAATATTTTGTGTGTGAAATTCTAGGGAAGATGGGCATCCTAACATATTTAGAATCATTTGTATCTTAAATTCGTGCCTATGGAAAAAAAAATGGAGTTTTTTGTCTATGGACAAAAATAAGTTTAATATCAGTGTCTAAATCTAGCGGATCAAAACAAATTTTGTAGAATATCATATATAAATAACATATTCTTACTGATAATCTTTGTTTGAGGCGTTGCGGATATACAGGAGTTCGTCCTTTCTCCCTTATGAAAAAAAGAAGTAGAAAATTTTGAGCGTTTCCGAGTTCGCTTTTCTCTGTTGAGTTCAACCTTTGTACCAGCAATATCTCGTATGTTCTTAAGCTACTTGGGCAAATAAGAATCTCTAAAGTAGTAACATTCCATATTTTTAAGGAAAAAAAATCAGCTTATTTCTTTCATCACCAGTATTATTTTCTTCACTTCCACGCTACGTAATATAATGCACTGAAAATTTATAATGAAAACCTGGCTGAGGGCTTGTGCTTAATTAACTGTAAATTTTAAGAAAAACTGAGATCAAAGCACTGTCGAAATTTCAAACTACGAATTTAAAGTATACATTTGAAATGTAAAGATCGAAGTTACTTTTTATATTCACTCATCTTTGTCATATCTTAAACTAGAGCATTCAGTTAATAAAAAGACATGTATATTTCTTTTTAAAGTTAAATAAAATAATATTTCTCCCTCATCCATATTTCGATTGATTCGTTCTTTCATAAATTTCATAATAAAATGTGCAGGAACTAATCTTCAGCAGAAATTCTACCACCAGGCTCACAGAAGCAATTCAACCGTTTGCGTTCATAAGAGCGAGCGTTCATCACCGATAGAATCCAAGCAAATATTAATACTATTTAGTTTGGTCAGGAACGGTACTACGCAACAAACGAAGACTAATCATTTTAAAAAAGAATCCAAACTGAATTAAGATAGAGAATAGCATTCATGGTGTATCTAATGCTTTACTTTGTAAATAAGTAACGGTCTTTATTCATTTAACATACAATTATCGCATTCCCTTATTTCAGCTCTTCCACGGAAAATGATGATTCAAGGTTGCAGTCTACTCTGGAAATGCCAGATGTCTGCGATGTAAATATTTGCATTTTTTTTTTTTAAACAAAAAACTATCTTTACCGTATTTTTTCCAAAATTTTTCGAGTATTTCTACAGAATGCATATACAAAACAAGTAATAAAATAAAACGGCATATATTCAACTTATGTACGTACTTACAAAAGAAGTTACAGAAATCTGAAAAGCGTCCTGTGACAGGGTTATACATGAAATAGGTAAGGACAGCTCCTACGGGCTTCTTAGAGCGAATTCAATGCTAGGCTTTAGTGATTTACATTGGTTTCTTTAACAGCTTGCAATAGGAAATCTTAACATTGTTCAAGAAGCTACAAATGCGGGTTTCAATTACTTAATTCAGTGATTTGGTCACCAATGTAAGAGTTAAGAGAAAAGCGACTTCTAAATTTTGCGTCGAAAATGTATATTTTTTTTCAACCCGTACGACTTACAATTATAGTGTATTTGGACCATAGAGTAAGAACAGCATATAATACAGTAGTAGTGCATAGTTCTAGCTGAGCTTAATTACAGAAGAGCTTTGACTTTTCTTCGCTTGTTACTGATGCTAGGTTTCTTACTACACCTCCTCCACTTTGGCATCTACAAAATACTCTCTCACTACTCAGAACAGGAACTTAATCGAAACTGTTCATATATTATAAATTCATTACTTTGTGCATTGGCCACCAACACCATCTACTGTCAGCATCTTCACTTCAACTCGCCAGCTGTCAATTTCAATATTAGATGCTAAGTCAACGCAGAGACTACTTTTATTCAAATAAAATCAACTTTCATTTTGAACACGCCATCTGTATTGCATAAAGACAGTTTATTCTCCTGTGCTTTGTAAAAGATTGCATCTCGTTTTTCTCACTATACATATATTGCTGCTTAGATTGCTACTCGAGCTTATCAATAAGATTACTTTATGTTTCTTAAATAACGATTTCGGGGGTGACATACCATCGCTTTAACATATAGCTGCGTTACTCGAGTATGGTTTAAAGTTTTAACAATCACAGGTACACTGCATCACAGTCCTTACTTAAGCGGTTTTAGGAAAAGTAAAAAATTAACTACCAGCCATATACAAAACATAAGCGCTAGGCTAAATGATATATCATCATCACAGCACCTTTTTTTAAAAAACATAACTCCCTACTTCTTCACGGAACTAAAGGGGAGAACATGCATCAGTCTCTTCTTGTAAAGAACATAGATATTTTCTCAGTTTATAAAAGGAAAAAAAAAAACTTATTGCATAAGAACTATTGTTCATTCTGAAAACAACATTATATACAAAACCACTGAAAAGACAAAACAAGAACATACTTTTATAGATATTTATATGGCTGATAAGCGCATTCTCCACGTAACAAAATAAAAAAGAAAATCTTCCTTTCTTCAAGCTGTACATAACAATACAATATTAGTTCGTATGTTTCTTTTAGGGAAGAAAGAAAAAGTAGATTTAGCTCCGTGTATCATTTCTTCTCTGGACGAGAAGTGGTAAAACGACCAAGTGCTCAGTTTGCGTTTTTTTTTTTGCCATAAGAGAGGATTCATTTTGCTCCAACACCATTTCCAAGAAACACCGCTCGTCCTTCTTCCACTAGAATATCGTTTATGTGAACATCCTTCTCAGGATTATTCGTATCTATTAACTTCAGTCCAACCACAGTTTCACTCGGGTTAATTAAATCAGGACCGATTTCTTGGACTGTTGAAACAAAAGGGCGGTCGACCACTAGTTCCTGGAATCGAAGACAATCTTCTACGTACCAATCATTGTGCTTTGGCTTAATACCTGTTGGTGAGGAAACAAAAAAAAAAAAAAAAAACATAGATTAGCTTCTATTCAAAACCAATGGACACATCTGATAATTCATACCTTCATCTTAATTAAAAAGAAAACTGGAACACTTTATTCTTAAGGTCTGTCTCAAACTAAAGATGATTTCGCTAAGCCACTTGAGCGTGAAGCAGGAAGGTTCTGCTATTAGGTGGCGAAAGTTATTTAGTATTAAATATATATATATATCAAGATATTAACGAAAATTCAATAATGTACTAAGAACCTTCCGTTCCCTTGCCACTGCGCGGAAGTCCTACACTGAAACCTCATTTATCCGGAACGATTTTCTAAGAAAAAAAATGTTCGTCAATATCAAAATACCTGTACATAAGCTTGTCTAATCAATTCTCCGCAGTGAAAATGTCCTATATTTTACTGTATTTGCCATCTAACTAACTAACTAACCCTATGGCTTATGGAACTCGCAAGTTCATCGCCGCAGTAACAAACGTTCGCCATTGGATTCTATCCTGGGCAGTATCAAGCCAGTTTTCATCACGAACACCTACTTCTCGAAGATCTCTTCTAATATTGTCCTCCCAACGACGTCTATTTTTTGTCTTCTGTATCTTCAGGTGCTTATAACATGAAAAAAATCTTAAATCTGCTTTATCCGGAATATCAACGAGGTTTTACTGTACTTCGAATGTTACATTAGTTGCCGCCTGTACTTATAAAATGTAAAGCTTCCACGAAGTATTCTCGTGGTATGCCTATCGCAATATATTATCAGTCAACTATTTTTTTAAACTATTTATTAATTATTATTCATCGTAGAACCGCAAAATGTCTTCGGCACTTGCACTGACATTAATCCAAACGTCGCAGAATGTGTCAGGCAACGTAATAAGCACTTCGACAAGCCAAATGCCTTGAATTCAATGAGGCTACAGCTTATAGAAACGACGTCCCTCCTTCACAGTTATTCGGCTTGATGTAAAAGATGGTTAAAAAAACCCTCAGATGTCAGCCAATATAATTTCTTGGACAAGCGGATGTTCAAGGACACTCGACGAATCTGTACAAACAAGGATGCGCTCCAGATGGTGAATTATATTGAAATTCAAAGACTAAAACAGCACCATTTTTACGGTAAAAACGCTGGCTTTGTAACTAAGGCCGAATTGATGGGCTTCTCTATCAATGACACACACACATCTATCAGATTCAACTGTTCAAGACAGATGTGTATAAATAACCGGAAAATTAGGTTGCTGACTTTGAAGTTTATAAAATAGTTGCTGGAACTTAACCACACTGTATGTCGATAATTACATATCAACCTGGGCCGGTCCAAAGTGTGCGAAGGCTAAAGACTACAGGGCAAACGGTTGGACGGTTTGCATTTTGAAATTTCAAACGCTCACACGTTCGAATACCGAACGGCGGAGTACGCCCACAGTTGAAAGGTATCTCGATGTATCGGGTTTCATACTAAATTATGTCCTGGGTGCGAGGATAGACATGGACGTACAGAATCGAACATATGCTACATCCGATGAAACTAAGCAACATCAACAGGATTCGTTCGATACGAACAGTGGCGCATCGAATTCCTGCACGATGTACAGCGTCCTTGTGCACAGATATATGCGTGACAACCATAATATAGAAGATAGTTGTAGTTTAGATAAAATAAAGGCTCCATAGGAGTGCAATAAGGACAAAGGTTCGTAGCCCAAGGACTTAAAACAAGCAACAAATTCATAGCTGTAGAATAGGAACACTTAACTCGGCGGATAAGGGAATCCCAATTTAACTTTCCATCAATACTTAACTCTTGAGTCTAAAAGGTTTTCCTTTCTTTTTAATACCACAGTGCATTCAATATCCTGAAGTGCGTACTCTACCATGAGCGCCTTTAAGAGTTGACAGCTGGTCTTGACAGGCGAGGACCTAAGATTTAGCTGGCTGAGATATCAAAGCGTCGCAAACGCTGGATACTTGGCTTAGTTTGTGGGGGTAAACTGAGCGCGACGAAAGGATTTTGTAACTTTTGGGGTGCATACATGGGATAGAACACGCGGAGTCCTGTAAGACTACACGATAACAGGCGTACCCTCAGATTGTGTTGACATATCACTTATCTACTCCGTTGTGTTTTCCAGTTACCGAAACTATTGGATTAAAGCCATCTGCGTTAATAAATAAACTCCAACATCATCTTGCATTTACGTAATTAAGAAGTAATAAATACATAACACAATAAAATTTAATTTTCCAATCCATTAACTATTGTCAAATGTGAAGAAGTAAGGAACTTTGTTTCGAATCATTCGAGGCGGGCTTTTATAATCGGATTAGAACCATAACTTTGTTATACAACATGCATGAGTAATAAATAATAATACGTCGACGACGAATAGACTTGATATATCTATCAACATATAATTCTTCCCTTTAGCTGGAGATACCTTACACAGGATTATTATGTATTCATCTACAGTAGTACGTCTAATTATTTCCTTTCTAGCTCCGGCTTCAAGCATGAATCAATCTTACACGAATCTCATACGTGTGGTTGCATCGTAAGGCCATTAACATTGCAAGGAGTATAAAGATGCCCGTTTGTAGGTACTCCGGCGTACGCACAGAAGTGGGGCTACCTTTACTAAAAGTAATTCTTTAAACCAAGAGTGTTCACTCTTGCAAGAATCAATAGCGAATAAAACAAGGTATAGCGTCGTAAAGAGTTTTACTCCGATGAGACTCGCGTCCCATAAGTAACACTGTTCTTTTTTTGTTTTGTTTTTTTCCTTTCTCTGTACAAAACCTTACATAGCCCTTTTACATGCATAGCCACATAATAGCTTAGTGGTTTAATAATTTACAAAGTAAGCTTCAATGAAAATACACAATTTCTTAGTTAATATCTAGTTCCAATAGAATTATCAAAAGTTCTTGAATATAGAAGTTTGAAATAATATTTACAACTGTAATTTAGAAGCATCTCCAATTTCCAATTACATTTTTTCTGCGAACTATTTGCTTTACGCCAGCAAAACAAAACACGACTCGCACGGTTGCAAAAGTTGTGAATTGCGCTTTCTCCTTCATCTGAAGTTCGTAAATCTGATTTCCAACATTATTTAACTGAGCAAACTATACATCAGATTAACAAAATATTGTTATATATGTGATTGCACAACTTAATGTAACATCGTTGGAACAATAATGAAATATCAGGTAAATATACAAAGTGTGCTTCTTCCAGGGCAAATGTTAATTCGTAGGCAAGCATTAACGTAAACACAAATCTTATCATTTGTAACATTTCCGTATTCTCTTACTTCCTTCCTTCCTTGGCGTTGCAGGTCTGGGTGAGCTTCAGCCTCCTTTACAATGGGACTCCATTCCTTCCAGTTTGTGACTTTCATCGCTTTCGGATCACCTAATACATCATCTAACCATCTCAATTTGGGTCGTCCTCTTCGTCTGGCGCCGTATATGTTTTCCTTCATTATTTTCCGTGGCATTCGTCCTTTGTCCATTCTTGCTTTTACGAATATCTTTCTTATTCAGCAGTTCTTCTATTTCCTGATTCGTTCGTATTCTCCACTCGTCCTTGTCTTTAGTAGGGCAATATATCTAATGACTTTCCTTTCAAACACGCGGAGTGCATTTTCATCCTCTGTACTGATAGCCCAGGTTTCTGCGCCGTATGTTATTACCGGTCTTATTAGTGTGTTATAAAGCTTAATCCTTAGCTGTGCCGATAGTAAGGATAACTTCAGGTTTGCATGGTATGCTGTTTCCTGCCATAATCCTCTTGTGTATTTCTTCTGTTGCTCCGCTGTAGAATAATGTATACTCCTTCTTGTCAATCTTGCCAAATCCCTTCCATCTTATTTCCTGGAGTGCTATAATCTCAATCCCATATTTTAATACTTCTGCTATTTCATCCATCTTTCCTGCTTGTAGCATGGTTCTTACGTTCCACGTGGCTAGGCATACGTCTTCCATTCTCTTATTCGATCTATTACCATTCAGATCGCCCTGTCCGACATCATTAGATCCATCCGTCCGAGGCTCATTTTTTGGGTTCCTAACTTGTGTAGTTTTTGCGGAGTGGGGTGGTTAGCCCCACGTCCAACCCCCAACCTGGAGGACCAGGAGTTTTCTGTTGAGGTCCTCTTCCCCTAGGCTTTGTAGACCAATCTATCAACTGCAAGGCAGCAGTGATTTTCTGTCGGGGTTGTCTCCCTTAGACGAATTGTCTGTGACTGCTTATTCGCCAGGTTTCCCTGGTTATTTCGCAGCTGGCCCTCATATCCCACTATCCGCAACCCGTGGACGCGCCCGGTCGCAGTCGGCACTGCGTGGCCCTTGCGAGGGCCCGGGTTCAGTATTATCTAACATAGTTTAATATCATGGTCATACAAGTTGAATTTGTAGTTTATACGTAAACGCCGTTATTTCTATATAAACAAACTTAACGTAAACCAATCGCAACAAGCAGTTAGCACATAATTAGATTTCCCGGATAAACTTTATTTAAAGTCAGCCAGCCTAACTTAGGCTAACAGCTGATGAGAAACAGCTAGTCAGCTGGTGTATCAACTAGTGCTAATTGTTTTTACATTAATGAGACTTTCTTGCTAAAATAGTAATTACTTCAGGCTAAAACATTTGACATTTACTTCGAAATGTAAACTTCTGAAAAATTTTGGAATAAACTTACTGTGCGGGCATAAGGGTGAAACAACCTTAAAATACATGCACTGTATATTCCATTAATTCAGATTTTTTATTACAGAAATTCGGTGATTATTCTGTACACTTTTAAAATTATTATCATTCCACACAGGCAAGAAGACTGCGCGGCAATTGTATTAAATACTACAAAACACAAAATTAAATCAACTGTAAAATTCACACTTTTTAAAAAGCTAAATCGATTACTATAATTAACTTCTGGAACTTACCTACAAGTTTTGCCTTGATAGCCTGATAAGGCAATTGATAAAATTGTGAAGCTAGAGGCTGTAGCTTACTTATATTAATAACTGTAAAGTCTCCAAAATCTAATAAGTGAACCGATACTCCGTAGTCCATGACAGTGGATACCGATGCTCTGAAAAGTAACCACATATTAAAACATTGCAACGTAGAGACATATCAAAAAATTGTAACCATACTCACCTCTATATGGAAAATGGAAATTTTTCCTGCTAAGTGATTAACACTTTCCATATACAGGTGAACCAGGTTACAATTCCTTTAGTAAGTTAATTTCGAAACATACTTTAAAATATGCACACAAAGAATTTCAAAACTATACTGACACACATTACTAAATAAGAAACGAAAATATTAGGAAGTAGCCGTCTGTAGAAATCGCTTTCTTTCAATGTATCAAAACCGTATTTACTTCGAAATCAACAGCACGATATCCGGGTGCCATCAGATGTACAGCAAAACGTCAGAACGGTATTGTACTTAATAAATTGGTGTTTACGTTCAAATGTAGCTCGTTCCCCGTGCTCAATATGTCTGTTATCAAACGACGTATCTAATTTCGAAGTGAAAGAAGTTCTGCAACACTGCACGGAAGACAATTCATATTCAAATGTATTTCTCCTAAATACCAAATAGCACATGGGTATCTGGAGATCTAGTAATTATTTTGTACACTATGTAGTAATGTAAGCAAATGATGTCTATTTTGAAATGCTTAATACTTTAAGCATTTACGACGTTTATCCTACGAAACTGTCTTTTTCGATAAAGTTTTGGGTTGTCTATGATTAATAATTATTTCAATTGAAATAATCATTACTATCGAAACGACCCCTGATATTCCTGTGAACAAGGACATGAGCTAATTCAGTAAACCTTGATCTAGTAAGATTTTAGTACTGCGACAATTTTAGTAAGCGTATCCGTAAAACATTCGCTGCTCACTTACCTGTACCATTTACTATCGTTATACAGCGCAGCATAGATGCCACCTTCCTTGAGCTTGTCTTTGGTCATTTGCGGGTGATTCTGGGATCCGTAGAATTCTTGCATTTTCTGCATCATAGTATCTAGCTTGCATCTATCCTTAAATGGCTGTACCTGTAATTAACGGTAGTTTTATTTGGCATCTAAGAAAAAGAATACACACTTCATAATAATATGAAAACATTTAGCTCACAATTTGGTAAACGTGAAGATACTTTTGAAGCAGCAGTCTCCCTGATACTACATACTCAACACTAATTAATATGACGTACACTATAATCGATTTCGCAAATCTAGTTATCTGCATCATCAGGTTGAAGGGAAGGGAAGGGAAGGATAAAGTGGTATCGAACGAAATTGAAGGATCTTAAAAATGAGGAGACTGACGAATACAAAATTATTAAACCATTTGGAAGGAGTAGCAAGTGTTGCCAGTGGAATCGCTCATCCGTGTACGAAACCAATTGTATCAATATGTATGATGAAAGAACATTAACCAATTGGTTATGCGCGGCTCTACAGAAAAATAAAGAATTGGTCTATTCTGTTGTGTTTACCCCTATATTTATAATTGTAACCCAAATTTTATCTAACTGACCTATATCCAGGTTCAATTCCGGTTTATATTTATGTACAGACGCACTTTCGTATACTATTCTAGCGATGTGTGAACCTGATTTATGCAAAATCTTTTATAGAGTGGTGCGTATTTTTGAGATGCTGGGGCAGTCCTGATATTGGATTTTGGTGTTGAGAATTACGTATGTGTTCTTTGAGCCAAACCGTAAGTTACATTCGTTTTCGGGTGCGAGGCAACATTTAGCTAGATCTCAGCTTCGACCTCCAGGCATCTAAGACTGAGACCGGGATAGGGGAGGGGAAAGGATGTTGGGAGGAGTTGGCCAGAACCTAAGTTGAAGATATCATCCCATTATTTGCTTGGTGTGACTGAGGAAAAACCAACGGTCGACCACTTGGATTGAACCCACGGTTTCCTGAATGCCAAGACAACGCTCTACAACTGAGCAACGGCCGCCGGTGTCTAGACTTCGACAAAACTCATTTTGAGGGTTAAATAACCAAACTTTTTTTACACGTAATTTGAATCTAAGCCGCGAGATTGAATTAATGTGTTTGCTACTGTACACGCTTACGCTGTCTTTTCCCGAGTCAAGAGGTGAAGAAATTTGAAGTCCTGTTACCACCTGGAAGTTTTTGGTTATTTTACATTCAGTGTCACAACGTTCGATCCTGTAGATCGATGTGTGCCACCCACCAAGAACACCTGTAAAACTTACTAATCAACGAACCCAGTACAATCTCCATTGGCATTTTTCCAATTAACTTTCTGGATTCGAACCCAGATGTAACCACTAGATCCAGATTTACCAGCTACACTAGTTTCTCTTTATTGCATTTTGTGCTTCCTTTCTTTGCTGGCAGAAGATCAGAATTCTTGTTACATCCACGCTCATGCAAAAGGATGCCGACTTCAATAATTTCCTTCGCACACCTGTTTCACACTGTATTATAAAATATATATATACAAAAATAAGAATAATATCCTTCTGAAATTCTGTAAGAAAATGTTCCAGTTCACTGTAAACAAGACTTGAAGAAAACAAGTTTTGATGTTAATAACTTGTCCTATGCAACTTCTGTAACACATTTGATTCTAGGAATAACATATTCTAACTTGTAACTACTCATGTCATTAGCATAATACACCACAGGACTCCGTGTTATCAATAGTACTTTCTGCAATATTCATAAGCCAACGACTGGTACATCATTTCAATGAAAATTCTGTCTATTCAGAAGTATATTCTGCCTGCTATGAGTAACACACACTGTACACAATTTTCAAAATTTGATTATATTTCAGTTTGATCACAAAATTAATGAACGATTTACAGCACAGCTTCCAATATCTACAATAACTTTATAATTGGCATTCACCTTGACGTAGACCTTCAAATCATTCACCAACTTACAGGAAACATTCGGCCCATTCATTGATACTTGGGAGTCTGCGTATTATACCATTAAAATAATAATAATATCTTCAATGTCTCTTCGAAATTCACACAGTAGCTTGTACCCTCCTGGTCCGAATACCTGACATTCACATTTGTTTGCTACTTTGGGGATACAGTATAACTTGGTTGTAACGACATCCAAGGGACTTGAAAAATTGTGTAGTTATAACCGAGGTTTAAGCGGTTATGAGGAGTATGTTGGTACCACAGAATACCTGATGCAATGGGCGAGGTGTCGTTATAACCGATGTCGCCATACAAGATTGACACTGTACTTCATAAACAGTTATCCCACACACCAGTCACGCAGCGCTTTAACACGAGCCTATCTTAAATACGATGCCAATCCATACACAACAGTACAAGCACGATTCAGCTGTAATGCAGCTATCTTACAATGAGGATGCATTCTTTTAAATACATTCTTCGCTGCCGATCGTACAAATGTATATGCCATCACACTTAGCACCACCAACAAAATTTCTGCTGTAAAATTTCACTAAAAAGAAATCCTTTCTTGAATTCAGAAAATATTCAAGATTATCCTCTCGCCTCGTCTTGAATGCTACTCAGTGTCTATCAATTTCTCGGTATCTGAACGGATTACCAGTTTCTAGGTTTCCCCCCTGATCGATCGCCACCCTAAGAAACGACCCGCAACAACGACAATTGTGAGGAAAACGGTACGAAGACATCCAATTTAAGTATCAATCTGGTATTAGCCTAGTGAGACCCGGGAAATACCATCAAGATAGATGGCTTGAGCAAAGCTCAAAACCAATCGAAACATTCATACGCAGCCAGAGATCTTACACTATGCCAGTTGCTGACGATTATATAAAGATCAATTCGCAACTTCAAAATACAGTTCCAATTGGTCACTTATGCCATATCTAGTGACAGTGATGTGTTAAGCATGCCAAAATGAAGTATCACCAAAAAATCTACTTACTGTGAAATTCCCAGGATTTGCTGCCATTGTGACAAGAACATCAAAGTAGCTTCCAATGTCAGGAATATGAGGCGGAGTAAGACCTCGGTATGCAATCGTGTCTCCTATTCGAAAAACAGAGAAAAGCAGGTCAAAATTAGGCTTCTCCGATAAAACTGCTGGTCCAATGAGGAAGATGCAGATAGAGGCTGTTTTATGTTATCTCTTCAAACCTTCTACTGCTAACCTGAACAATTTTTGTCAGTGAAAAACTTGCCTGGGCTTTCAACTTCTTATTCTCCAAGTACAATTCAGAAAAAAATATTTTCAATTTTTCCTTTTTAAAATTAAATGTTCTGTTTATGCGTTATAATAAAATTGTGGTTACACTGGTAGCAATAAATTATATGGAGAAAAAAAAAACCCGGCAACAACTTAAATGGAATTCTGCTTTTCTACAGGGTGTCTACAAAATCCACAAAGCCAAATTCATGACTTTTACATGCAAGAAAAAGATGAACTGTTTAACCCAGTTAGAAAGCCGGGACTGCCACACCCAAACTGACAAGAGTCCCCCCTGGGTAATTATATTTCTTAAAACACCCTACTATAACATTAGAAGTTTACAATATCACACATGCTTCAAATGTTTAAGAATATTTATCTGCGCTTCGGGAAAATGCAAATGTACCATTAAAAAGTTAAAATTATAGTTACAAAATTAATAAAAATAACCACCGGCGTTACAGATAGATAGGTCCTGAGCCTACCCCAACGCCATGTGTCCGCGCTTGATGGAACTGTGCCCACCTTGGTGACGGCAGTGTGGTCAGCTCTGCACGTCACCTAGCCACGAACAGGCGTATTAGGTACTTTCTAGTCCGAGTGGCCCTTTATTCACGTGACTCTCCAGTTTTCCTCACGACGCTGGGTGAACGCCGAAAAGTGAAACTCCAGCCGGGAATTGAACCCGGGACCACGCGGACATGAGTCCAATGCTCTAACCACTGGACTATGGAGCCTTGTTATTAAATTACTTAATTTAAACCATGATCTGAAACCCAATTTCGTGACTTTGGTTTGACTTTCATTACCAATAAGCCCATTTCAATGACCTTATTATGACCTTCATAAAACTGTACGCACCCTGTTCTATCACCCGTTAACTCACGAATTTGATCTGAAATTTTCGAGTATTCAGATTTTCAAAGCCAATCATCTGCAAAACTAAGTTTTCGACACTATGCTTAAAAAGACATTTCTTGCTTGCGATATATGTAGAATGGGCAGATATATATTATTGGTCAAATACTGTTCTACTTCTATGTATATATGTGACCTTCTGCTAAATCACGCACAACTTTACCATCAGGGAAACGCTCCTCAACGTGATAAATATTTTTTGTGCGTTCCCTTGATTAGTCCGAGTAACAATAATAAGAAAGGCCATATCTTACCGTAAGGAACTGAATCAATCCCGGAACCACTGGACCTCGAGCTACTACGAGATACACTTGCAGGATCGGGGGAAATACCAGTAGCGCTGCCAGTACTAGCAACTCGCTCCAACTTCTTCCGTATACGTTTACTACTATTATTATCTCCCGCTTGTCTTGAAGAAACAACAGGGCTGCAGAAAAAAGATAGAAAAATAACTATGAACAGAGAGAGCACCATAGTCAAGTTACCACATCATACAAGCTGTTATGTCCAATGCGAGTCGCATCATTAAAAGCATTTTATTTGGGAAGAGACAAACATGTTCACATGCTAAGTGTCGAAGGAAATGTATCCATGAAAAACTCAAAATGGTCGTAAAGCAGTGACCAGTCAATGCCGCATTAAGGTGTATCAGCGAACCCAATCCATGATACATGAAGATACTCCACACTAGCATTGACCCACCCTAGTTCTTTCTTATCTAGCACGCCTACATACGTAAGATAACATCGCTAAAAGTACATAGTGAAAATTCAAATCCATTTATTTATTTTTGAAAAGTCAACTTTCCATCAGTTTCCATACATACTGTTAGTGGCAACGAACACAAAATTGCAGCTCAAATAGTGGAACATAACAAACATAAAAAAAATCCTTACTGAGATACAAGTTAAAAGCATATACTGGTACTTGTAGCAAATTAATTACAAAAAAAAAAAAAAAAAAAAAGGATTCTATTGTGTTAAATATTAAACATGACAGCTTCATCAAATATGAGAAAACTACATTAAGAAAATATATATTCATAGTGGCAGACAGGCCGTACTAATAATATTTAATTTAGTAGCTTCTAGTTGCAGAAATATAGACCTAACGGTTTCAAAGTAAACATACTTCGTCTTCGGAAGGATGAGTACTACGAACAAGTATTAAAAGATAGGAGTGAGACAGACACACGAGAAGTGGAACACAATTGATACATTAGAAATTACTACAAATGTAAGAACTAATGACATTACTGCATTTTGTAGACGATGCTGTGGAAAGTGTTACCAACAATCTACCTAAAATATTATAATAAGGAATAAACAAATCCCTATCACTGGATTATCGTTTTTCCTAATTCGAATTTATTTATGGCCTTTTGGCATCTTTGGCTCAGGCCGGATGGATGTTGACGAATGAATAGTGGGACGAAACGGGGAGAACCGCGAAAAAACTCACGCATACGGCGTTTGTCCACCACAAAGTCTACATAGCATGAGCACGGATCGAACCGACGACCTCAAGCACCAGGGGTGAGCGCTCTTTGGCTCAGGCCGAGATGGGTAGGTAGGTGGAGGTTGGAGAAGGTATCGTTCAAAGCATTTAAGATACGATTCCGGCATTCGCCTAGTGAAACTGAGGAAAAACCCTGTCAGGATAGATCAGCCGTGGGATTCGAACCCATTGCCAATCCAAAATACGCGACATTACCGCCTGAACCACCGGGGGTTGGGTTTCAAAAATCAATCTAATACAGTATGATATTTGTGGTAAAGTGTGAGACAACCAGTACCCAACGTAAAGAAATATTGTCAAGGCTACCACCAAGAACAAGAACTGCATATTTATGTTTATTTATGCACACGAAGAAATAAACTACAACTAATCAATTAAATGGTATTTTTATTTATGATTCGCAATAGATAGAGTGAAACAACGTTACGGATTAAGCAGCACCTACTCGGAGTTTTAGCTAGGTAACACTAACCGTTTTGGACGAAAAAGTTTTATATCGAACTTTCATTGGCAAAGAACGAAAGTTGTTATCTTGGATACAGTTTAGTGCGATATGGTAGTTCTTGTTTCACGTTCGAAAAGAATCGACAGATTCTAGTTACAATTGCGATGCAAGCAATTAAGCGTCAATATATCAAACACGATATACAGTATTTGGAATTAATCTTTTAGCAAGCAAATGTTATATGATCTGCGAGAAAACGTACACTCAGCAGGTAAATGTGTTGTAAGCAGCAAATGAGTATAACTAAGCAGGTTCAACAAATAAATGGTTTCAGAATTGTTCAATGTACTGCTTTACTTATTACATCTTAGGCTACGACGATTTTAGTTTACTATACGTATATCAGCATAAAAAGTACATTAATATATATATATATAGCAGTAAGTAATCTCCATTGGTATTTAATTCTGGTTCACTGCATGAGATGAAACAAGATTCCTTGGCGGAAAGGTCAATGATAGATTTAGCTTTGTACAGAACTCGTTACGGACAGAATTGAATGATTCTCATTACGTAAATGTTTCGATAAACCTGAGAGAGAATTTTCCGAATTTGCATCACGTTCATGCTCGGTTAGCCACTAATAAACCTCTCTTAGTCTTCCTAATATATTTTTATTGAAATTACCGGTGACCTCATAAACACCTAAAAGTTTTCCTTCCTGCTGTATTTAATTTTCCTGCCTCTATCTGTCATTCTTTATCATTTAACCCATTCTTACTGTGTATCCTTCCGAAGACGAAGTGTGTTGACCTCGAAAACGCTGAAGGGAATTATTATATTCTGCAATTGGAGGCTGCAATGTACACTTAAAGTATTACATAAAATATAATCTTGAACAATATATAATTTATAGTTCACTAAGGAGACGGCACGGGTTCAAATCCAACGGCCATCTTGATTGACGCTTTCCTCAGTCTCATCACGTGAATACCAAGACGGTACTTATAACAGACTGTATGGTCGCTACCTTCACCATTCCTTTCCCTAACGGCTATGATGATGATTGGTGTTTAGCCACTGGAAAGTCTATTACCAGATCCCTGTCCAATGTACCTCGATTGTCCTTTGTCATTAATACGCGGGTAGAGATAACGTTAAGGATGGAACCCATCACTTTCAGTGTGTCCTTATGGGAACCAAACCCGGATCTTATGACTGTATGGCGACAAGCGAGACCTATCACCACCGGGTAGGTAACACGGCTATAGCGAAGCATTAGGAGTGACCACTTGCAACTTTAAGAGGGTGAAAATGTCGTTAACGTAATATTTCAATAAAGTTTCAATCATACATACATTGCTACTGAGCTGTAAAATCACGTACTGCCATTACTATTAATAAGCAATGTTTCATATATTACAAATGGAACATGGTTCAATACACAAAGTAGAACGCAACGGACAAACAAATAAACAAGCAATTGCTAAATCAAGAATTAACGACGAGATTTCTTATAGGTATTCAATCAGTTGTAGCGGGGATTAATTTAAATTGTTTTTAGCTTCCAGATAATTGACGTTTGAAATCCAAGATCATTGGCATTTGAACTTATCTATCGAATCCTTATTACGTATGGGCAGGGTTGGCAGGTTTAAATCAGGTGGTAAACAAAAACAAAGTGTGAACTTTATGGTGACGATTCCACATATTAATCCACCTGCGTTAATTTTATATAATTTTTCGCCTTGTAATCAATGGGTCCAGGGTTCGATTCTCGATGGAGCCACAGAATTTCTCTAACATGAAAACCGAGTAGTCGTTCGGATGTCACTGTAAGCAGTAGGTCTTGTCCTTCATAACCTTGCTGTTGCATAAGGACGTTAAGTTCAAACGAAATGAAACCAAATTGTATCTTTCTGTCTGCCTGAATGCCTGTTGTGTCATAGAGAAGCCAAAGTTAACTTTGCTTAAATATATTGATAGAAGTTCGCAAAATTTATCGACTACATCCACTGCTATACATTATTATTAATAGAATAGAATTCATTTTATTGTCATTAGGCCATTAACATCAATAGACAACGTCAAAGTTCGTAATATATCAATAATTCAGATATAAGAAACCTATAACCGTTACAGTATGATTATACATTATAATTATTTTAGTCGAGATATAGAGTAATTTAAAACGGAACATCAGAACGTATATCGATCGAATATTACAATGTAAGATACACCAGAGGTATACTAATAGCATATATCGTATGCAAAGTACAGAAAATGTATTATAACTCAATATTACACTCAAAGAATTCATTGATATTATAAAATGGATAAGCAACCAGCCAGTCATACAATTTACTTTTAAAAACATTTAATGGAACATTATGTAAATATAACGGTAGTTTGTTAAAGAGTTTCAGACCAATTACTTCATAATTATTAACAGATTTAGATAATCTATAATATTGTATATAAATAAGCTTATTATTTCTTGTGCTATAATTGTTAATATTTTCTCTACATCTTAGCTCTGGTAACTTGTTATTTTATATATACACTAGAACGTAGTATATATACTGGTTAATGGCTGTCAAAATTTTATGTTCAATAAACAAAGGTCTACAGTGTGCTTTGTGAGGAGGGCCGGAAATAACTCTGATAGCTTTCTTCTGCAGCAATAAATTATCACTAACATGGCTTGCGTTACCCTATAGTATGACACCATATGTAATAATGCTTAGAAAAAAATAAAAAAATAAGCTGATCTAAGTTTTCAGGCACACATTTCTTAAGTTGTCTTAACAGATAAATTACTCTACACAGCTTGCCACTCATATATTTTATGTGATGATCCCATGTTAATCTGTAGTCTATTTGGACACTAAAAATTTACCTGTAACACTGTTAGAATCATCAAGAGGTAATCATCTCTTAAACTAAAGTACGATTGCTATGTTTTATTATCATTGAGCAGAAACCCATTTGCTCTGAATTAGAACGATGCTGTAGATATTGTATTTTCACAGATTGCTTTTAGGTTATTAACATCTAAGCTTGAATTAAGGAGAGTTGTATCATCTGCATACAACACTGTATGTGCTCCTACATGAAGTGGAAGGTCATTAATCATAACACGAAAAGTAAAGAAGCAAGAACAGATTCTTGTGGCACTCCAGTCTTAACTTCAGTGATGCTAGAATTCTCATTATTCACACAAACGACTTGTTTACGATTATCAAGATAGGACTTTAATAATTTGAGTCTAGTGTCTCCTACACCATAGAAAGCCAATTTATTTATAAGCGTTGCAAGATCAACGCAGTCAAACGCCTTACTCAGGTCACAAAAAAGGCTTGGGTAAACCTTTGTCCTCGAAACACTTGATCAATGCAACTGCAATCAAAGCAAAATTCAAAATACTTTTATTTGTTCGAATAACGTTTAGTAGATAAAATACACCGAAATTCCGTAGGGTTTCTCTCATAAAAACACCAGGAAACGAATTTATTGAAATCAAAAGTATTTTCTGTGTATATGTATGGATGGTTCAGAGCCAAAGTGAACTCAGATAATTCGTTTATTCACTTCTTTTACTGATATTCAAATTAAGTCGCTGTATCTCTGACTCAGTGAACTAGCTTGGACTAAATTAGATCTGTACTCTGTAGTCTTTTGAAATAGTCCATTTATGTTAATAATGTGTATAACTCGAGAAGTAGGTGTCTGTGATGAAAACTGGCTTGATGTTGCCCAGGAAAGAATTCAATGACGAACGTCTGTTACTGCGGCGATGAACTTGCGAGTTCCGTAAGCCATAGAGGTAGTTAGTTAGTATAACTCTGTACAGTGATTTCACTTTGTACCTGTGTATCTTTCTGTTCTTCTGAAGTGATTCTAAATAATTATATTCACATGTAAGATCAGTATCCAACGTATTTTTATCAGGCGTCCTCGTGGATGAGTAGGAGTCCCGGGTTCGAGTTTAGGTGGAGGACAATGTCTCTCAGGTGCAAACCTAGTGGTGTTCGGATCCCACTTTAAGCTGTAGCTGTAGGTCCTGTCCTTCATAATTCCGCTCCTGCATAAGATCATTAAAGAGAAACAAACTTCTTTCTACCCAGATGTAATATAAACAAAGCAACGTATTTTTAAAAAAAACTTGTTTAAACGAAAAAAAAAAACGGGTTTAAACAAAAATAAACTGTTTCTTGGTTTTTATTAAAATAACCATGGTTTTTGCTAACCCTGCGTATGGGTGAGATCGTAAGATTATCTTACGTGTCCTTTTGTTTCAATATAATATTTCGACCTCAACGAGTCTACACTTCCATGAAGGGGCTGAATCAGTGTAAATCATACACATAACAGTGTATTATACAACATTCAAGCACGTGAAATGAAGCAAACGATTAGGAAAACAGTGAATAATAAAAAATAGAATTTATTATCATCCACTTTACAGTGTTCAGAGTAACTAAATAGCTTCTACGTATACTTCCGATAGATATCTTTTCGAAGTTTCTTTTGAGGCTGGGGTACTTGTTATTGATCTAATGAAATAAAATTGTAAGATATAAACGACGGATACTTCATACGAAACGTTTCTTACATTATTTTTATTTATTTACTTCTATCCACAATAGAGCAAGGCAGTCATTTTCTGATTTTTAATTACACTGAAGTTAATGTCATTTATTACTCTATAAATGTCCCTACGTATTCTATATTCATATCGAGATATTAGCTTTAATAAACAGCTTCTAAAGCCAAGGTTATTAGTGTAGATTGTTTTTGTTTTATTTAAAGTATGATGCTTATTTTAGTTACCTCTTCATTATGACTCCAAATTCAGTAATTATTGCGACTACGAACTAGTTCGTATTATATTTTTAATATACTCGATACTTATGCAGACGGACCAAGCGGCCATAGCTCAGTTACTTCGTTTCGGGAGGTTCAGGCTTCGATACCAGCGCCGACTACCCTGACAAGAGGTTTTTCCTCAGTCACACTTGGCAAATGTCGGTATAGTACCTTTAACTTATGCCGACACCTTCTCACATCCTTTCCCCTACCATATCCTGGCCTGATCCACAGATGCCTGAAGGCCACAAATATATTTAAATTTAAGAGACGAACAATTCACTTTTTTCAAGATCGATAAAGGATATTACATCTCTAGGCATTTAAAGACCCTTTTACTCTGAAGTGTTTTCAAGAAGATGCTTAAAGAGAGGGGAAGTGGGGATCAGTGAAGTCCAGAACAATACTATACGGTAGGGTGGATTTTCGAGCACGAACTGAAACAGAAAAAAATACCTGTTCAGGAGTATTACATTCACCTTAACGCTTTGAAAATTATTCTTCTGTTAGTAAGAATAAAAATGGCTAAAACGAATTAGCAGGTTAACGGGTGAACTTTAAAATGCACTTCCGTGTAACGTCAGTCAGATAACTATTGTTTCATCATCATCTTGACATAATATCTGACTAGTAAACAGGGTGTCCCCCGAAATAATGGTGCAAACTTCGGAATGTGATTTCTTATATCAAACAAGAAAAAAAAGTTCCTTTCAAGGAATTCAAAATTATGCAGTTTCGAAGCTACAAGCGCTCAAGGTTAAGGCGTCATCGTCCCAAATGACGTCATAGCTCGATACATAATAACGTAAAAGGTGTCGGCGTAGTAAATAATACTCAAAGTAGTACCCGATACATTTGATATAAATAATCACCTCTTTTTTTTTTTCAGAAACTACAAACGTTCCTGTGAATGTACATGCGTGAGCGATGTGTGAATGTGTGTACTATACATGATACAAACTCGATGCGCAATCAGATTAGAGTCACTACAGATTTTTTTTACCTGATTTTTTGAACCCTTTCTGCATACGTGGTTTAGCAGGTAAATTGAACAGTAATTAGAACCAATGCAGCGAGTTTTCAAGAACATACAGTAATGCATATTCTGGTTTTTCACCCTCTTTCAAGAGAACTTCTCGCGCTTTCCTGTTTTCTTGTTTCAGACTCATCAAATAACAAAACAAAGCCACTTTCTTTTTCAACTTTCTTCAGTAAACTCTGCTTTGAAAAAAAAGGCGCCAATCCAAAGGTAATGGTGTAACCTACTTTATCTTTTTGAAGTTTCATCTGTTTAGCGATATCACTGTCAGGAAACATAATGGGAAATAAATTAACAGCGTCAGCTGCACTTCTGTTTGACTGATGGTTAACCACAGTATTTCTGCACTTGTAACACTGTCTTTCTCCAAAAAATTTTTCATCCTTGACTGTGACGAACATCCACTGGATTCACTTACAGTGTGTGTAACAGATGCTGCGTGCGCTGCCAATTCATTTTCTAGAACACAACTGCTGCTTTCAGTGGTAGCAGATGTTTGCACGATTAGAACTGGTACACAATGCGGTTGGAGCACTCTTTCGTTCCCCTGAACCTTTCACAAAAGGACTGATGTCCATATTCTGCAGTTTAGCATCAAACAGCTGCTTGTGCTTCTTTCCTTTAGCGTGACTTACAACAGCCTGTTTACCCATGTTACTTAACCCAACCTTTGTCTTACACATAGTGCCAAAGAATGAATTAACGTCATTTTCCACTGGTTTTAGACATTCAGAATTCAGGACCCATGAATTACTGAAGACTGTCCGTTTTGCCACATTGGAATGCCTTTGTACAATTAGATGTAAAGGTTGTAACAAATTATTTCAAAAAACTTAAGTTTGTAATAAAGTAGTTGGTTTCACACAGACATTTAAATCTGCATTGGGCATTGCAGGTTAGATTTACTTAGGCAAGCAGAAGGAAACCGTGAAGGTTGAAGTATAAACCGAATTTAAAATCGGTGCAACATATACGAAATTTTTAAATGTATTGTTTCTAACTTCCGAAGTTCCGAGTCCGAAGAACTCCACGGACTGTACGATTCACCAGATGATGTAAACATAATGAAATCGCGACGACTAAGGTGGGCAAGTCATGTAACTCGGATGGGGTAAAAACGAAGATTATATTCTATCCTGGTTGGAAGGCCGGATGGAAGGAGACCATTGGGAAGACCGAGACGTCGTTGGGAGGACAATATTAGAAGAGATCTTCGAGAAATAGGTGTTCGTGATGGAAACTGGCTTGATATTGCCCAGGATAGAATCCAATGGCGAACGTTTGTTACTGCGGCGATGAACTTGCGAGTTCCATAAGCCATGGAGTTAGTTAGTTAGTTATTGTTTCAACAAGGCAAGAAAATTAAAATTGTTTATAAAATTATTATTAAACGTTTAAATTGTTTATAAAATTTCCAGAAATATTAAGGATTTCCATGACTTTTTCAGAAAAATGAAATTCCCTGACTATTCCAGGTTTTCCAGACTTGTAGACACCATGAAAATAGTGCGCGAACTTTTTTGCTCTATCCCGCGCTATATTTAGGTGAGTTTAAATTTATATAGTCTACATTGCTTTGCAGGATTTTCTTTGTTTCCTTACAATGATTTGAATCAATTTAGTCATTTATTTCATAATGAGGTGCAATCATTTATGAGACAATTTTTTTATTAAAAAAAAAAATCCAGCACGCTACGCTATGACACGCTCTGTTAGTGCGTACTGCTAATAGCTGCACACAAGAGTAATATTTCCTGAACAAGTTATAGTCCCGCAACTTCACAGTATAAAGTAGATGGGGGTAATTAGTAAGAGTATTTAAAAATACGTATCTAAGACATTATCACAGTAATTATAAACGCTCGATGAATTGGATAACGCACTGTTCGTAGTGCTGTTTTTAACTATATGTATTATGGTTAAAGGGTAATGTCCATTAGAGCCACAAGATGTAATACACGTTACAATAAAATTTTCATATCAGTTCAACATCAATTTCGTACGTTTAATTGACAGTTACAATAAACGTAGAATGAAAAATGATAATTTACGTAAATTAGCTTGGAAGTTTCAAAGAATGTATGTATACCTACCTAAACAAGTCATGATCCACCATTACAGTAAGGTTTACAGAGACTAGGAGGTTCGCTGGTTGTATTCTTCTAAACAACTCTACTGACGGTGGTTCTGTATCGGTGGCTGCCTGCATTACCTTCAAAAGAACGGGTTCTTCAACCCCAATTAACTCCTTTAATCTCGCAAGAGTTTTCTCACAAAACTTGAGATTATCAGTGGGAGGAATGTTATGAAGCTTACAGCGAATTGCCTGAAATAAATTTATTTAAGTAGAACGTTACAAATACCACACACTCATAAATTCACATTCAAACTTTATTAATGCCCATTACACATTAAACATGCCATGCGAAGCTAATTGTACAAGACAAGATATTACTTATACACTTTTACCAGCCCATCAAGCGAAGATCAAGCGTCTTGTACACACAAAATTACAGACAACTTTCATTCAACATAAATGACAAAGATTCTCCACACCTAATGACACTTCAAACCTCCGCATACACGTTGAATCTAACTTTTATTTACATCAGACTCAACAGAAGTATTACTAGATCAATCACGCATGCTGAAACAAGGAGCGTGTAACACATTACGCAAGATCAAACATGAACGGAACGTCTATATAATTGTTCCGAAAGGCACTTACGAAATTTTTGCTCTTTGTCCTCAAATAAAAATAATGTATTTTTAGTCTCTTTACAGAAACTTATATCAACGAACTAACGCTGTCTGTTTGATAAGGAAGTGAAGGTAGCAGCAGTAGCCTGAATTCACGGTACTGTATGCCTAAGAGTGACAGAGAAAACGAGGGAAAACCTCAGGGAACTTATGAATATGTCCTAAGTTTGCATACATTACGAAATTACCCATACTTTTTTCTTTACATTGTGAAGCGTCTAAGGAAACTGAATCTTCAAAATCACCGTTAACTAAATACAATGATTAGTTTCCATTTTCTTGGCGTATTTTTTTTTTACAAGACCGCACTGGCATCTATGGTCTATCCGCGTCAAAAGCTGCAGCGATGACATCCCACGGTTACAACACCTTCGAGAGAAGAAAGATTAAGGTAGCGGTAAGTCTCTTTTATTTATTATACAAAATTTTTAAACTATATTTATGAGCTTTCGAGAACACGGACGTAAAACACTGCCTAAGAATCCCGGCATCCGCCTGGTAAAACTGAGGGCAGACATGACAATTTCGCTCTAAGCTGCAGTTCCTATCCTTCGAACCACTGATCTCTCGATTCCGAAAAGAGCACACAAAATAAACGAGACTGAAACAGAAAAAGTGACCTCGTCTCTCTCCGACGAGAAAAAAAATGCATTTCTTATCTTTAAAGCCCCTTCCTTAACCAATCACGTCTTACACTATGCTATAACCGTAAAAGATTGAATGAGGAAAGTAGCAGCCAGGATCTGCTGGAAGGTACAATTCCGATGTTCACCTGGTGGGATTCAGGAAAGTGAGTGAAAATTATCAAGACGACCTGCGCAAGCAGGATTCGAACCCGCGTCACCTCTCTCCACTGCGGCCGTAATTATTTCCCCCTCCAAATGAAAGAAAATGAATAGGCGCTTCTGGTTTCTCCCGTTACTTACTTACGGACACCTTAAAGGAACTTTCACAAAATTTTAATTTATGAAACTAGAAGTTGAGAGATGGTTATAATATTTGGCACACTTACTGTAGTCTGTATCGAAAATAGGATGTAACTGTTACAGTTTAACTTGATAAACCACTTACATTCAGAACACTGCTTACGTATGTAACCGTTCTGCTCTTCAACGTCATAGAAAATATACTTTTTAAACAATTACGGTTTCAGACAACGCTATGTCCTTTCTCAAAATGTCAGATGAAAAAGATGTAGTAAAGACAGAAAGAACATCAAAAAACCATTTACTGAGAATCAATAAATGGTTTGTACGTTTAATGAATATTTGAAAACAATATTTACTTTTCAAATATTCACTACACACAAAACATGTTTTGATTTCTCTGCAAACAGGTTTTTATCTTCTTTTCCTCTTACATTTTGATAAAAGGATTCAAAATATACTGTTTGCAACGTTAATGGTTTAATAAACAAAAGCAAGTAAGTTTCTAATTTATAGCCTCCTAGCGCACCATGCCTATTCATAAGTTACTTACATATAAGTAAAATTCCCCACATATGGTAACACTGCTCGCGTTATTTATTTTTCAAATCAGTACGCACTTGTTTATAAATGAGGATGTGACATGCAAAAGCGAACTTGTCCAGTAGATCCAGTTTTTTTTTTTTACAATCAAACGAAAACGTATCCCAGCCCGCCATATGCGTATATGTGAACCATGCATTTTCACATGCTTCTATCATTGAGTCCGTTCGCGTTTGCGTGACTTGCATGCTGCATTGACATTCAGTTTATCCTCTAAGTACCATTCCATATCGTATCTCATTTTTTGCAAATTTTGGACATGTTCGTGTTTGCGTGTCAGCTCCACAAATATAAAAGGAACCTGTTCCTACGCGAGGCCCATATACGAGTGATTTACGTCCAATGAAGTCCAAGTAGGCCATTGGAAAATTGACTGTAGACCAATCTGAGACACTGCTAAATATTATTGAATGATTTTATTAAATACAGAAAAATCAAACGAAATTCCTGGGGACTAATTTGAGGCTTCTTTTCGACGGAAGGACTATTCAAATCCAATTCCAAATTTACTCCTGTAAATTTGGATTAAGATACGTAATCCTATTTATCTGCATTGTAATTTCTACATTCAACCTGCATCTCTTATACTGACCTCTTTGGAGGCAATTATATTGGATCTGGGAGAAGGTTTGTGGCGTTTTTTTTAGTAATATTCAACTGATTTTCTTATAGGGTGCAAACGAATTTATTTAGACCAAATATGCTCCATTATTATCGACAATGTTTCGCCATTTTGCGGGTAGAGCCATGATGCCATCGGTGAAGAACTTCTGTGGTTTCTCGTTGAAAAACTGAATCAAGTGGTTTTCACAGGCTTCTTGTGAAACCAGCTTAATTCCAATAAGAGAGTTCTGCAGAGATCGGAACAAGTGGTAGTCCGAGGGTGCTATGTCTGGACTATACAGTGAATGCATCAAAACTTCACAACCAAGCTCGCGCAATTTTTGACGGGTTATCAACGAAGTATGTGGTCGGGCGTTGTCATAACACCTTTCCTATTATTCAATTCGGGCCGTTTGTTTTCAATTGCCTGGCGTAATCTCTCTAGTTGTTCACAGTAGAGTTGAGAATTAATCGTCTGACCAACTGGAAATAGCTCATAGTGGACGATTCCCTTCCAGTCCTACCACACACACAGCATCACCTTGTTCGACGTCAATCCGGGCTTCGCGAACGCTTGTGACGGCTCACCATCCCTTCTCCACGATCTTTTACCTTCCGATTGATCAATTTTTCATCGCTGGTTATGACACGTTTCACAAATGGCTAGTTTTCATAGCGTTTCAGCAGCGCATCGCAGATGTTCATTCGGTCTATCATGTTTTTCTCGCTCAACTCATGCGGAACCAATACATCGAGCTTCTTTTTGTAGCCAGCTTTGTGTAAATGGTTCAACACAGTTTTGTGTCAATGCCTAGCTCCATACCAATATCGACACTGCTGATATGCTTATCTTGCTGGACCTTTTCAAGAATTTCATCGGCTTCTTCAGTGATTGGACGACCAGAGCGTGGCTCATCTTTCACATGAAAATTACCAGAACGAAAGCGAGCGAACCATTTTCGCGCAGTAGATTTTGATAAAGTACCTTCTCCGTACACAGCACAATTTTTTTCACACGCCTGCGCAGAGTTCTTCCCTTTGTCGTAATAATATTGCAAAATATAGCGCAATTTCACATTACTGTTCTCCATTTTCACACGCAAACAACTTTCCAACCACTGCACCAATTTCGCTGTTTATACAGTCACAGTAACGCTCGAAGTGTCACCTTTCCAACAAGCGTTTAGTGGTGGCGCTGCGACCTGTGTTTCCTGAGGTATTTGCAATTGACGCCATCTATCGGGGAAATGCCACGAACTTTTTCCCAGACCCAATATACAGTCGTTTAGAAAATAATATAGTTTACGTGGCAATTTTGCTAAAACCAACTTCTTTGACCAGTTGGCACTTCGAGGGCCTCCTGCATACACTTACAAGCGCGCGAACTCGATGTCACGAGCCGGCCGGGTGGCCGAGCGGTCTGCTGCGGTAGGCCATCGGCTCGAAGGTCCCGGGTTCGAGTCCCGGCAGGAGCATGGATGTGGATTTTAACAGCTAAAGGCGAATGGTGACGGGCCGAAGTCCAAAGTTACTAGACTGGCCCATATAAAATAAAGTTTTATCGATGTCACGAATGGTCTGCGTCCAAAGGTACAATGCTGCGTATCTGAAGACATGTGAACTACTGCGGACATAATTTCTCGCACCCTTTAATATTTACAATTTGGTCACTTACGTGGTATTGAATCTTCCGCAGCTATGTTCTAGATTTCACGAGGTCTCTTCGTTTTGAAGTGATCAAGGTGAGATTCAAGTATACGTAGATAAATGCGACAAACTATATGTACCTTATGAAGCATCATGCTATTTGAAATGTGTCACGAGCATGATTCTTAATAAGGTATGATCTCTAGAGTTGTTCGTCCGACTCGGACTGTCCGAAGATCCGGACATTTTAGTGATTTTAATATCGGAGTCCGATAAAATGTCCGGACAGTCCGAGTTCGAATTTGGAAGAAAACATAGCTTGAAAAGGAACTTCCAGTTTTTCTTTTCTTTCTTCATCAATGGGCTTCTGTCTGTACTTTTATTTAGGGTCGTTGCTCTTTGCCGAGCACTTTCTTAATTTTGCGAAACATTCCTGGAAAAAACTAAGGAAAGTGGACATATGGTGAAATGTGGTACAATGGTAACTGCGCTGGCCTTATTGAAAGAAAATTTGACAACATACTGAGTGCATCATCAAAACAACTTTTAATCGTGTGGCAAAAGAAATGTTACTATTGACAAAGAACTTCCTCCCTTTCCCTTATACGTAAAGTTTGGGCAAATCTCGGTCGTAACTTATAGATGGCTTTTAAGAAAGGCAGAAAAGGAAAGGACAGCAATTTTGTAGTCATAAACACAGCCCCTCTGAGACAAAACGGTTACATCTCTTTCAAAAGAGAAACTAATGTTGCTGGTGAATACCAGCTTCTTTTTCAAAGATAAATCGACGGAACATTGCCTTTACTCGAAATGAGACATCACATGAAGCGTGAAATAACAGAAGTATTTGTGTCGTGAGATAAGAGGTTTCTGTGCCTCCCCACAACTGATCGTTTGCTCCAAGTTTTATGTTATAGAGTTGTTTTGCCGTAGCATCCTGTCATCCCTCGAAGCAAGGAGGGGAGCGAGCGAGCGAGAGCGAGAGAGAGAGAGAGAGAGAGAGAGAGACACACACACGAGACTGATTCTTCACTTTCCATCCTCCACAAGGGAAGTGTGGTAAATTAACAGTTATTTCGAAAACCGGGGAAATCTGTTTTCTTCTCTTGAGAAAGCTTCCGACAATGATGGAAGCCGCCCGATATTCATTCATCTAGCACCTTACATAAGTTGTCGGGGTTTGTCCGCGGATTCGGACTTTTTAGAAGTCCGGACCTGAACAAGCCTATTGCCCTCCTTGTCGCAATAACCTACTTATGTTCAAATCTCATTCTTTATTCCTTCCCAACGAAGGGTCTTACAGTTAGAATATTTGAATTCCAATTTTATTTTTCAGACCTTTAGGCAACTTTGGCTCAGGTAGAATGGATAGTAATGGGAGAATTGGTGGTGGGAGGAAACGGGAAAACTCCCGAGCAGAAAACCCACGCACACGGTGACTGTCCACCACAAAACCCACATGGCACGTGCCGGGATCCAACCGAGGACCCCACGGACCAGAGGTGATCGCTCTACCACTGAATCAGCCTATTTAGAATATATAATTAACTTCAAAGAGGCCAGTATGACAAATGCATGTACAGCGAAATTAATGTTCAAGGCGACAAACTGTATGTTCGTCTGTCTCGTGATTCTAAGCGCTAGTCAGGAGACAGCAAATTCTGAAGATACATGAGCACAAATTCTCTTCTGCATGATACGGATCACTAGTTATCTTAGAATTAGATTTTCTGCAAATAGTTTATAAAGTCAGGAATAAAGTACAAATTATAATAATGATTAAAACACATTGAAGTACGTACGTAAGACTATCAAAGCCTTCCCTGCTTAATTTTTATACTTCTGTTAAGCTCATTTTCGTTGTCCACAAAATATATTTTTTGCTGAGAAGCGCTATTTCCTTGAATCATCGAAACGTGATTTCAATTTTCTTCTGCGAGTAACACCCACATGCAACTTGACACCCACATGAGTAACGAGGTAATAAATCTGCCACCCTTTCTGTACAAGATGCATAACAATCTTCTGATAAAATCCAGTAATCACAATTATTAGATGGTATGTAACAGACTAAGTACATTAATACAGTACTAAATATATATATATACTTAGTACCAGAGCACACTGTTAATCTAGTTGTCGATTACAATACACGAACACAAATTCCAAGTAAATTTTGATGCCTTCCAATGTTAATACATGAAATGAACACTAAATAGGGGAATGTTAAAATGAAGTATTACACCAATCGAGCCAAATCTTACCTGGAATGGAATTCGAGTTAGTATATCTTTAGCATCCAAAGCAATCAGGCTGGATAGGGGGGTTAATTGAGAATTCCCAAAATCGACAAAACAGACTTCCACCTACAAAGAAGAGATCTTCAATTCTATTTGAATATTTATTTTTCCCCACTTCCATTTTCTTTTTTTTTAAGAACTGTGACAGAAAAAAATACAAACATGGATATGCATGCTATCACAAGAGAGACATAACACACATGCAACAAAAGCATAAACAAAGAGAGGTTAATTTAGTATACCAACTTTTTTTTATCTTCAATAATGTTACGATATTAAAAATCTTTAACATGCATGTTTCAAAAAGAAAAAAAAAAGGCAAGGGAAATATGTTGGCTCTAGAAGGTAAGGCACACAAGTGGCATTGATGAAAAAAAAAAAAAAGAAGTCGGCGGTGATATTTAACCCGAAATATAACACACAAAATTGACATATTGTGTACATACAAGGACCAAGTTCTCTTTGTACAATATATGAGTGTTTTGTGTCACATATATTTATGGTTATATATAAAAGATCACCTCCAACTTTTCTTTTTATTCGTCAATGTCATTTGAATCCTTTGGCCTCTGGACTCCTTATATTTAATCGATCAAATCCATATAAACTGAAAAGTCGCAATATGTCAATGCAATACAGTTTCCTGTCGATTATTCTAACACAGAAATCTTCATTAATATTCTACCGACAGCGATAGGCTCTTCTAGACAAGTTTAGCCGTCTCTATGCGTTCCGGTCTTGAGTTCCATCTTCAACCTAGAGTACGAGTTATCATCCTTAATATTGTCCACAATGTGTCTTGTTTCTTTTCTCTTCTAAACTTAACTGAACTAAGCTCCAGGGTGATACATCTAATATCAATCCTTGACCAGCCAGGTGTTTTTCGTTCACATGTTAAGAGCAACGATCCTCATTACTACTTTATCTAGTTTTCAAGTTAGATAAGATAAAACATTGATTTTATGGGCGGTGACAGCGCTATGGCTTACGCCCGTTCCATCAAACCTACTGCATCTTCACTGAATCGTTTTGTTACAGAAACCCACTCTCTCTATCCAGTTATCCACATTTCGAAGAAACCACAAGGAAACTGCTCTACTTGGACACGAAGTGCTCTTAACTTGATTAATACAAACCATTAGTGAAATAAGATTATACTTTTACGTTCCATAATTTTTCCCAATCAAAAATTGTTGAAGGCAGATTTTTTTTTCTCTCTCTCTCTCAGGGGAACTTTCTAAAACATGGACAACTGAAACAGACAAACTTGGAAACTCCCAACGAGTCGAACACAGCACCTGGCACCGATGGCGAGGAAGAGAGCAACTTAACTAAGAGGGAGCGCTTTTTCTTTAATTGCATTCTTCAGTACAATATCTGTGTCAGCCATGTTTTAACCAGATACTCCCCCCCCCCCTCCTTCCTCTTGTTTATCCTCGAAAATTGTTCATTTCTTGCATCAGCACTTTCTCATTACGTCTTTTGTGTTTTAATTTATTTAGACAATATCTACTCTCCTCAATACCCACATTTTCCAACTTTCATGACTTCTTGCAGAGTTCACGTTTCTGTGCCACGTAACACAATGTTCCATACAAAGCATTTAATCATTTATTTCTTCAGCGTTTTGTTTGTCACTCTTCTTAGTAAATACCTCCGCCACAACTATTGCCATTTAAAGAAAGTCATGATGCGCTGAAGACTAAACGAATAGCTAATTGGTACTTATCAACGCCGGGAAGTACTAATTAGCATTTGTTTAGTCTTTAGCGCATCATGACTTTCTTCAGAAGTTTTCCGCTCAACACAAGGGCGAAATTGCGCAAGTACGAACGCCGCAGATCTAAAATCACGCTTATATCGCTAGATATACTATTTCTCAAATCACGTCTAAAGTCAAATGTAGTTTCCAAATGTTTACATTTCAAAATGGGAGTCACTTCAGAAAATAGTCCCAAAATCATGCGCAATGCCAGAATCCGCATATTAAAAGACATGAATGATTAACTCTTAAGTACAGAAATATCAATCAGTCATATGAAAACAGAGCTACACACTGGTTTTTTGATCTGATTTCCAACATGCAACCGTTCCTTTGGGACACTTTTGAATCCGTTGTAAATGCTGGACTTTGGACAAAATACTAGGAAGTTCAAGACAAGTTAAGTACGGTTATTTTCCTTGTTTCCATTATCTTTCTTCTTCACTTCCTTCATACTTCTTTCAACAAAGATCTAGGTTTTTTTTTTTTCGTGATCATGGGAGCAGCATAAGCTTCCGAAACGTTAGAAGAGAGAATAAAACTCATAATTTGATGATTACCTATCAACGCCGGTAAGTACCAATTAGTATTACCATTTACTTTTTTATCCCCAACTAGGTTCACTTCTCTATCCCAAACAGCTGAAAGTGAATATCTGTTCCAATTTATTCCCTTCGTTTATTTTCACATGTTCCGTACAGCCTCTTTTTAAAATCTTGATAAACATCCTGTTACTGGAAGTTTCTGCATAAAAATAGTTAAACTTAAGTTAAATATCACAGAATCTCTACGGTACTTTAACACGAAATAGCGCATGCGCCTTTGAATCAATAGCAAGCATAACCTCAGATATGTAGAGACACCTTCTGGACAGAACGTGTTTTGCAAAATCTCTGAAGTTACTGTTAGCATTTCCTCACCCCACAGCCACTTTCTGAATAACATGCTGTTGCAAGTGTTTAGAATCCCCATGAAGTTACCACCAGCATTTCCTTAACGCTAATAAACATTCATTATTCAGGTATCAGACAAACTTCGGTCCGTAGAAGTTAATTTATGTTTAGTTGCTTTTTGGGGGCTATCTACCCAACCTAACCGTTCAAAAGAGGATTCGGTTGCTACACTTACTTTATAATTTAAAACAATAATACGGGAGTACGGCATGGGGCAGAATATTTCCCCGAACCACTGCAATCGCCAGCTATTCTACATTTCCCTATGTACCGGTTCCTTTCATAAAACACTTTTATATCCCGAAAAACTGTTCGTGAATAACCCAAGGAACAGTTTGGTAGGTCCGTTCTTTCTAGAACCTAGTCTCTTTCGATGATCGCTCGCTTGAATCCTTCGACCCACAAAGCAGCACAGATATTAATGGCCGTAATTTGTACAATTCTGTACTTTGTTCTATGTTATGTCGTCTTCCTCTAAAATACTTTCCTCAAATTTGCAAATCTTCTACCTCCTCTGCAACCCCAGGTTTTCTGTCCTGTTGTCCATCGACTGAGATACAGTTAGGTATTAATATACAGTCTCTTTCCCTATTATTAATCAAGTCTGAATTAAACAATACTCTATCACCTCCATTTTCGAATAGCACTTTCACTAGATACTTATTGAAACAGAATGAAAAATAAATCGACAAAGAAACACAAAGCACTATATTGAATTAATGGCAAATGTGTCCGCAAACAAATTTTGTTTCTGTTTTCCTTCCTAATTTCTTATACGTTGTCCATGTCTGTATATCACGGCGCGCACCGCGAAAAGAAGGGAACGAAAACTAACGTTAACCGTAAAAGGTGTTACGGACACTTGAGTGTAATAATAACTATGACTGAACAGCAGCGTTTGAGAGTTGATTCGCATCTGTGCTAGCGAGCTTCGAATCACGAATCCCATGTTCTTGAGTATAAGCGTAAAAAACGTTAATAAAATGTACCGTCAAACCTAAAATCTTCAAAACTTAGTGGAGTGATCTGTCAAAAAAAATTCTCACGTGTTACTAAGAGTACAACCAAAAGAGCTTTCCTCCTGTCAGCGGAAGTCTTAATAATATTTCGTACAATCCAACAACTTAATTTTGGGTACTACGTAGAAAAATACACCATTTTCTCCGATAAGTCCATATAATATAATAAAAAGTAAATATCTTAAACGTCTACTACTTCCATTTTTGTATCAGCTACCCCTGTACTCACTGAATAACGAGACAAATAATACAAGAGACTGAAAAAAAATAATTATATTTCTAAAATTCCACAATGAAATCATTCCCAGGTGTAAAAGCATAACCCCCTCTTTAAAATAAAAAAAAAACAACCTCGTGCAGTGACATTTAAATATATCTAAAACAAGCAATCGAAAGTAGATGTCGCTGAAAAGGATTTACAATATTGAAGGAACAGACAATCCGAGAACTTTCGGCCAAGCTACAATAATTAATATACATGTAGTTTGCTGAAGACTTCTCATATCCTTTGTGGCTACAACGCGTGAATCTATTCAGTTTAAACTTCTGAGGTCAGCCAGATACTTTCTTCAACCTTTCTTTAAAAAAAAAAAAAAAGTTCTAACGATTTTCTTAATTTCACAGTTCAACGCATAGGTCCTCACGCATTAATTTTTTCAGGAATTTGTTCATGGCCTTTCGGCATCTATTGCTCAAGCTGGGATTGATTAGAGAAAAGGATGCGGGAAGGAATAATCCAGGCCCTAAGTTGAAGATACCATCCAGACATTTTCCCTGGTGTGACTGAGGAAAAACCAGGTACCTACCACGATGGTCGGCCACTGGTATCGAAGCTTGGACCTCTCAAATGTGAAACCAATATCAACTGAGCTACGGTCTTCGGTATCAAACATTGTCTTAAAACATAATTTCAACGAAAGTTAATTGGAAAAAGTTATTTTTTTCCTGTAAGACTTGCATGTTTCTAAAGAGGGAAAGAAGACGTCGTCTTGCCACGCAAAAGCGATATAAAACGACAAACTATTTTAGGATCACACCACCTTACAATTCACCGAACTATAGGATCGACAATGATTACAGGCACACATGGAAATATAGGAAATGCAGTAAAGAAGCAATGGCAGCAGATAAGCGGGTTCGTTAGACATGCATTATAACCACTGTTATTCTACACCTTAAAACAATGCCCGATGAAACGAAGAAGTAGTTAGTTTATTCAGTTATCAGATACGAAATCTTTAGTATCACAGCCGAAACGGAAAGAGGATAAATTGTGAATGAAACACCCAGAAAAGAATTACACCAGAGAAATAGTCGGAGAACACGAATAGGCATGAAAAGGAAAGGATATGAAAAATGACTTCCAGCAAACGAGTTAAGACGCCAGCAGCTTCGTGCATAACCGTTACTTAAGAAAAGAATGTCCGATTGTACTTCTCACCAAGCTGTATAAATATTCGTAGCTTACATACATACCTGATCCGCCACTGTTTGTGATCCTTTAATTGCAGCTCGATACCAATTCTGGTCCAGCTGATATTGAGCTAGATGTAAGGTGGAGGAACTAACGTCTGACACGCCGATAGGAACTTTCCCTTCAGAAATCTGCTCACTCACTTTTTCTAGCAGAGTTCCTAAACATCGATGGCTATCCGACTGTATCTGTACATAAATGTCTCCGTCGTTGCCGAAGTGGGATACATACACTTCTTTAATTTTACCCACCTGCTCAAAGGAGAAAAGTTAATTGGTAACATTTCAAAGAAAACACTCAAATAACCAACATTAAAAACATAGATTTAATATAATGTAATATACTGTACAGAAACGCTAGCCTACCTTAAGTCTGAAGGATGAGAACCATCGGCGAATGCGACGGGAGTAAACAGCAGCCAGAATCAGTCTCTTATCGTGGTATTCGCCTGGTGAAACTGAGGAAAATTTTAAACACATCTCAATCAACGTTCACGCATCATTCGAATCTAAGATCCTCGTCAGAGCCGATTCGTTGCCAGTGATTTTAACAATAAAACTATTGAATTATACTATTTTTCCCAGCTAAAGCAATCAAATCTTGCACTTACTAACTAACTAACTCTAAGGCTTACGAAACTACCAGTAACAAACGTTCGCCATTGGATTCTATTCTGGGCAACATCACACCAGTTTTCATCTTGAGCTTACTACATTATCCGATAATCAACTTCACTCACTACTGCACACAAAAACTATAGTTGACTTGTAACCCTTGTTTTTATTTTCATCTAAACACACAAGGTAATATATCCCATTTTTCTATTAGTTTCTTTCAAAGATAATTTAGTAGTACAAATAAAGGAAACACGCGGAAGAAATAACAGCAGCAAACTAAGAAACTGTAATACTCGCCGTTTTGCCACTCATGTTAATGTGTAGCCATATTCAGATCACAGCCCATACAAACATTGTCCAATTGTCCTGACAGGGACAGGTTCTTTAAGTCCGTACTCGACTCATATTGCACATAGATCTTTGAAACAAAAATGTACATACCAAAGTGCATTTGGAGAATCACACGATGACGTTACTGAAAACAGTGGCGTCCCGGGAATACCTCTACGAGGGGGGCAATTTCCACATTTAAAAGGCAATAGTAGTTGGTTTTGCTCGCTTTGAAACGAGTGCTAAATTCTGAACGACTTTTAGAGGAAACACTTTTCGATAGCTCATGTTGTTTGGCAGTTACAAGAGCTCTAATTGGTAGGTCAACATTAATATTATGTACAGGGTTTCTGATTATTTTCGCATGCTGTAACTCAAAGGCGATAGACAGTAACAAAAGGTTCGAAACTAAACTGAATTACGAAACTAGATATGCGGGGGAAAAGGTGAAATTTTGAGAAACAATGACGTTCCTGACGTACCTCTAAGTGGGACAACTTCCAACATTTTAAATAGAAATAGGGTTTGATTTGACTTTCTTTTGAAACAAACACGAAATTTTAAATAACCTTTAGAGGAAACACTTTTTTGATATGTCGCACCGTTTGGCAGTTACAAGAGCTAACTTGTAGGTCAACAGTTAACTTACCGATTAGCTCCTGTACGTGTCAAAAGTACGAGATATCAAAATGAGGTTTCCTGCAAAATTGTTGCTCATAATTTCGTGTTCGTTTCAAAGAGAGCAAAATCAACCCCTGTTTCTATTTACAATTTTGAAGTTGCCCCACTTAGAGGTATTACACTATTTTCGAAAATTTCAGTTTGATTCCGCATATCTAATTTCTTAATTCACTTTAGTTTACTATTTCTTTTCAGTTAAAGCATCCGAAAAGTCCCCCAAAAAACCTATACTGTATTAATATTAACCTACCAATTAGGCCTTGTAGCTGCCGAACGGCATGAGCTATCCAAAAGAGTTTCCTCTAAAAGTTGTTTAAAACATAGCGCTCGAACTGAAATGTTGAAGTATTTCTCAAACCCCGTGGCGGTACTCAATTTTGTATGTTCATTTTCGAATGCACGATTTCTGTACCTGCATCAGCTAGCTTAAGCTTTCTTTTATTGTTTTTTGTTATCTTTATTTCGTTTCCTGTTATTTTCACATATAACTATCTTTTAAAATGCATTCTTAATTAACTCATTGTAATTACCTTTTACTTGGAACCTTCGTACCAAATCTGGATCATACTAAAGCAATGATAAGCATGGTTAAACAAAACAGTTAATGTACGATCCCGGACCGACAGATCAATTCACCACATAAGCACACGAGTGTCTCTCGATCGGAATTTGTGAACTGAACGTATAAGGAGACATAACCGAACCTGACCTTACCTAGCCCATGGTTACTAATCTACCCTAATCTACGAAAATATGCAAGAAAGCATATACGAGGTTTGATTGAAAAGTAATGCCTCCATGGCTGAATTTTTTATTTGTTAACCGATTTTTAAAATTCTTTTAGTACTTTTATCCTCTATATAATGCACTTGTTTCCTTGGTTCAGTGGGCTCCCACTGGAGATTAGGTTGAGTTTCTGACAACTGAGGGTTGCGAGCCTACCCAAATTCATCGCTGACAGTTGTTTACGGTTACGCTACCGTTGACGTCAGTACGGTGGGCCAGGCAGTTGAAAAAAAAAAACAAATCCGGCTACCTCTAGTGTGTTTGATCAACCTCGTAGTGGACGAACCATCACCGCGTCGGATGGCCAGCATCGAAATCGTGTCGACCAAAAATGAAAGAGCACTTTAAGGGATATCACTTTCGTTATGACGACAACGTGAAAGTTGCCATATAAGCACAGACTATACGTTCTAAGCACATACTACAACTATACTTTATGCACCTTGTTTCAAAATAACTCGATACTATTATCTTTTACTCTCCACATTCTCACCTCAGGCAACTGCGGAGTCATAGCATCTTGACTAATGGCTTCCATGAGTAATTCATTGAGGTTAACATCATCATCTCCGCTTGTATCAAATAGTACAAGTCCAACCACTTCTTCTTGGACATTCACTTCAGCTACCAACGTTTTACCAACGATAGTTTGAACTAAATGGGATTCCGCACACGGGTTTTCAGCATAATCTTCAAGACCTGTCAGACAGCAGCGTATTGCCTGTAAAAAAAGAAAAACATAGGAAGGTTAGCGAAATGGTGCCACGGTCCACACGGTATTTAAAGCAGAGTACTAAAACAAATTGAATTTGTATGTATTTGTTGTCCTTAGAGGAATCTATGGCTCAGGCCAAAATAACTTCGGCGAGGGTCGCCATAACCATTGGTGCATTTCAGTCCTGGCCACGCAAGGGCACTTTCTGATCTTTCAAGCTTCAGGAGATCTTTCTCAAGTAGCAAGATATAGATAACGAACACGTGTACAAAGACAAGAAAGAAGTGATGAACAATCGACTAATCCATTACTTTTTTTTTTCAGGATGGGACCGTGTAGTATTATGTATTGAAGATGATGTGCAAACGGAGTTGAAGAAGATGGAGAAAGAGTTACTGAAAGTTTAGTCCAGGTTTCATTTTCGCGCTCTAAGGACTACTTTCGACAGGCGGTGTGTTGAGATGTTGGTCGTAGGGGGACAGGGTGTGTATTACAGCAACACGAAATAACGGGCCAAAATTGATGTTGTTTTAACTGGATGTGTACGCAGACTGGAGCTCTGGTTTGTTGATGACGCAAAAGTGACGCTGGATGAATGTTCAAAGGATCCACCTGTTTCTTCCAAATAAAAGGCACCATCACAAAAATAATAGTGCGAAACTGATATTTAACCCTTTTTGTACTTTGCTCTTTAGATGTATGGGTCGGACAGGCACATACGGTTGATGGATGTCCCTCTGTGAGTACTCCTTCGGGGACACGACACTGAAAATCCCTAGTAAATATGTAGGATGAACCTAATCCATGAGTTGCATTTTTTCCAATCACTAAGTAAACAGTATTTAACAACAGGAGATTCATTTACAAATACCAATAAAGAACGAATACAGTTAAATAGGTGATACACATAAATGTTTACACTTACTTGAAAAGGCAACGAAGCGAATTTGCTATCCAGTTCTTGAAGATCTCCTACAGAAACAAAATCTTCATCTCCGTGATCAACGAAAAAACACCTGGCTTCATCATTGTCTATCTCCAATACCTCAACACGGTGCCAGAAATCATCCAATTTTACAGCGCAGATCGTTCCAGGTTGTGGATCAACTACAAGTTTGTTGTGACTGAGAAAGTACATTTCCATATCGGTCGCCATGTTTTCGTACTGATCCTATATTGACGAAGCAGAAATCCATATAAGGAACAAATTAACTGTATTTGGGATACATACTACAAAATTAACAAATTCATATCACAGATTCAGTTTAATTTATGTATACAGAGTGTCTGAGACCACTCGTACACCCGTTTTAAAATGAAGGAGATGTCCTTTTAATTAATAATAAAAAAATTCGGATAACTAAATCGGATTCGTTATATCGAATAATTATATCTAACTTCCGGTACTGATCGGATCTTTTTAAACGGAACACGTTAATTTTTATATCAAATTCAGATAAAACGTTAAAAAATATATTAAACTTTTAATAAAAAAAAAACACACTTTCCTTCATTTTAAAGAGTGTGCACGTGAAGTCCCATAGCAGTTAAAGTTAATCTTTTCAACGTATTTTCAAAATAATTTTATTAAGATCAAAGTAAGCATTTTCTGTTAAAATGTTTCAGACAAAAGTTACTTAAATTTTTACGTTTTAAGAAACTCAATTTCCGGTCTGAAGCCCACTTCAGTCAGAAACCGGAAGGGCAATTTAAAATAAATTGAGGGTAGAATCATACAGTATATCGACATTTATGAGATCTTTCTCAAGCAGGAAGATCAACTTTGTGTGTTTACAACTGAAACCATACGATGTATCCTATTTTTGTCATATTTAGTTTTACCTTATTGCCCTTCCGGTTTTGCTTTGTCTTAGGTATATGATGACAAAACTTTTGTCAAGGTCCGTCAGAAGTATAAGAATGACTTTCATCTCAACCCTTGCAAGTACATATTTCGGAAAAAGAATTGGAAAATTGCCTGTCAGGGTCTTCAGGTACCATTCCGCTTTTTCTCCAGTGGAACTTAAGAGAAATCATCGGAAAGCTTCGAAGTTATAGACATGAGAAAGGCTCGAACTTCTCCTGTGAAGATCTCAACATTCGCAACTAGTCTGAAGAGAAGGGAGCAAAATGTTGAATACAGCATATTATTGAAAGCAGCGGGGAGAAAGAGGGTAGTGATATCGTCCAACAAATAAATCTTCCTGTCTCCTCACGAAGTGAACAGTCGTTACTCCGGATGGAAGATTTCCTTCATTTTTGCCCATAAAGGATATATGACGACGTAAGTGAATAATACTAAAAACTATTCGCTGTTCAAGAGCAAACTGAAAACTTTGCACCTACATACAAAATTAATTGGAAACTGGATTTTGAGAAAAAACTATCCGGGAATTATTTTTACACCGCGGGGAAGGGATTTTAGATTTCTCTAGGGAAAGGCTTTGTTACTAGTTTTTCAGACCTCTGAGGAGGGATGAATTTAATTTAATTTTAAGGCCTTTAGGCAACTATGGCTCAGGCCGGATGGATGACGATGATGGGATGAATTGGCGGAATGAAGAAAGTGGGAGGAAACGGCAGAACCCCGAGAAAACCCACGCACACGGTGTTTGTCCACCACAAAGCCCACATGGCATGAGCAGGGATCGATCCGACGATCCCTAGCACCACAGGTGAGCGCTCTACCAATTGAGCCACCGCGGCCCCTTTGAGGAGGGAATATTTTTCGTGCTCTGGGGTGGAGTAATACCCCCAGTCACCCCTGAAACAAACTTTGTTGCCAATGTCACTCAGGCAAATTTGTACCTCTATTTTCTTCGAACCTTGTACGTTGTTTTATAATGTCACATTGGTAGGTGGGGTTGCACTTGTACAAATAAATAAATTCACTTCAAGTTTCATTATTCAATCTTCCCACGATGCTTGCTACGCTTATGAAAAACGTTACATTTGCTGTTCACCTACAACAGCGTTTTATTTATTGTAGTATCAGTAGTAGTAGTTTCGTTTGCGTACAGATGTACGTCCTAATCGAGCAGGTAACTTTTAAGGACAGAACAAAAACTGATGAATTCAACTATTCCCACGGGACCCGAATCACCTTTCGCACAGTGGGAGTACTCCCACGTGACGAGAAATACAAGTACAATCACCTACCTTAAGCCACTCTTCACTGAAGTGACCCTTTCCCACCACTCTACCATGCCTCTGTGGATGTTGGATTGTAAACCTTCAATAGTAATAGTAGTAACAAAGTAACACTAGCTGAGGCAGTAGTAACTTCAAAGAATCTGACAAAGAAAGGTAAATCAAAACAAAACAATCCGAATGTTCAACTTACGCTGTACTTTTCTCCAATAAGCCTAATCCACACATCCACGGTCGATGTAACATACGTCACATAAACATCCCAGTAATCTTCTTCAGGAAGTTGCAGATCTGGAGGATAACCATCCGAGTTACCTTCAAGATTCACACTTTGAGAAGAGAAGGTTGGCTCTAATCCTGGGCTCACTGGAGAACTCAATCCGCTGTCGGGTGCCGGACTTACCTGCTCAAAATTCTGCAACAGTAAAATTACAAAATGTTCAGATTTAACAAATAATTCATAAAACGTACTTTTTTTTAAGTCAATCGGCATAATTATACAAGATCTAAAAGCATGTATTACCAGCAATCTCGATAACACAAATGAGCCTGACATTTGTTCATAATAACACAATGAACACATTTAATGCACTACTGACTGTTATTACTCCTGATTTGTTACACACGGGGCTAATGTCTAAAAGTAGGAAAATATTCACTGGCCTATAGATGTTACATGTAGCATCGAAGTAAGCAGATTACTTACGTTGCCAACAGCCATTGTTAATAGTTTTCTATTGTTTCCATCAGCAAATTAAAGCTGAAATAGTGGCGAAAATGGATCTTCGCCATTTTGCAACTAGCTTTTATATTCCATCTTGAATTTGTTTCCCACTGTCTGTGGCTCTTTCAAATGAATCACAGTACACTTCGGTGTTACATTAGCCTTGTTTCTCATTCTTTAGTTGCATTTATAGATAATCTAATATTCAGTCTACGCCCGTTTGTGTGTCAAGGATGGTCCTGTACCTCGTTGTTGTATCGGTAGAAGAGGAGTATGGCTTTCGATATTTTTAACTTCCTCAACGACTGAAAATTATGGATGTGGGCGTCTTCATTAGTGGTGGGGATTCACAAGGAAAACTGAATTATGGATAACGATATAGGTTTCGGGACTAATACTTACTTCTCAGGATTAAATGAGTTTTGATAACTGAGATTTGTGTAAATTAATCAGCTAACAATATATAATAAAATATCGTGAAATTATACCAAAACTACTGATTTCAACAATACCTACGGTTGGTAGAGATAACTGTTTCTCTGTGTTAAGTTCCACGCCTGGAAATAAAGACAATCAAGAAGACACGGTCAATAAGCCAATTTGTAATTGAACAGACAAAGACAATACTTCGTTTACTGAGATTTACCTTACTTCTTACCCTTTCAAGTAATGAAATGTGTCAGAATCCCTCCCCATAATGAAGTTGTCAACAACCGGGCCTCGGTTCTTCCTCCCATTTCTTTTATATAGTGGTTCGGGTCTCCACATACGTTTTTCTTGTCTCACAGTGTAAATACAGCATTAAAATTTTCTAAGCCAATAACAGCAATCGAAGAATAGCATATTAATTTCTATTAATTTTTCCCTTTCTTTATGAAAAAAGAAAATACACTGTACGTAACTTATAGTTCCTACTTACCGTTTTATTCGATTTCGAAGATTCTGGGTACAAGATAAATCTGTTATCTGCTACACGATCGATAGAAATTCGTTTGTCTCCCTTGAAAAAGGAAAGCCAATCGTCTGGTATCTTTTCGTGATACACATTCTTATAATCAACGGGAACTTGCGAAGCCCAAAGACCATTTGGACGATTTTTTACCATCTAAAACGAAAACAGAACCATAAATAAGTCAAGGGAATTAATTAAAACGAAATGTAAGTATATAACAAAAAAAAATTTTAATCACACCCCACTTGGAGCCTTCAACCAATATTTCAGAGCAACAGCACTACAAAGAAATAGAGAATTGATATTACTTTCTAAGTATCCAGACAGTCTTAATTTACGACATAAGCAAATGTATCATTTTTGCGAAGGGAAGTGAATCTGAATTTCTATTTATAGCCTTCAAGTAACTTTCGGTCAGGTCGGGATAGAGAAGTGGGAAGGAAATCCTATGGGTCTAGTCTGAAGGTACCATACCGGCATTACCTTGGTGTGACTGAGGAAAACCCTACAGAAACACCAGTCAGGATGGACGGCCGCCTGGTTCGAATCCAACTGAGCTACGACCGTTCGGAAAATGGTTGAACTAATAGCAACAATACCAGAAAGCGCGGAATGGCTTACAGTTAGCTAAGAGAACATTATTTTCCATTAATTACAGGCAAAACTGCGTGTTTTATACCGGTAATATTTATGTAGCTTAGATTATTATACTTTACAGTACAGTACTATTTAAGCAAATACAAAATTCTAAAGCCATATATATATATACTCATTCGTAGTGTTGCACAAAATTGTATTTTTATTATTATTTTTCGAACACCGCTACCTATAGGTACCTGGTAACTGGATGCACTGCATTGCACAGATATGGTATAACAAAAGGTGCTCACAGGAGTATATTTTCTATTATCACTTCCTTCATTTCTCACATTTTTTCTACACTTCACATCTAAATCTTTTGTCTCGGCATTCGTTACCTGAGTATGGAACAAGTTTCGAAAAGGTCGTAATCTCTGATAATATTATTGTGTTTTGCTTTCAGCCTAAGGACACCGGCAAATGTACAAATATGATTTTAAAAGCCGTCTTCCGTGCGGTATATCTTTGTAGCAGTGAGTTCGAACTCACTTGACCTCTCCAGAATAAATAACAGTTTGTGAGATACAAAATTAATTACAGGTAATATTTTAATTGCTAACGTTTGTCTAACAAACTACACGGTTTAGTCTTTGTCATTTAAAAGATAAAGCCAAGTTACAGTGTTCTATTTTGTGTAAACAGAAACTTTCGACTAAGTTTTAACGTTGTCCGGTTAATTTAGTCCAATTCTCAACAAGTTCATTCATGACGACATTTTAATGACTATTCAAAGTTCCAATCACCAGTTCGGATATATAAGTGGAAACTCCGGTTCTAATTCTTATTTGACTATGGAATCTTTCAAACGAACGAATACAAGAAAACCTGAGACACAGAAACATTTTCAATAATTTTGTCCGCTGCCCCACTGGGAAAGAAAGGTTGTCCGACGAATTGACAGGTTTGCATAGTGCAGTGTTAAAAGATTCAGAACTTATTGTAATTAATTAATCTTAATAATAAGCTCACAATCTTTAATAATCCTTATTAATAAGCTCTAAGAATAATATTTCCAAATACAAATTGAACGATAAACTCGGGACATAGGATTCACAGCTTTTCAGAAAGCGTTTTAGCGCTCCATCCCTCTTGATTTATTGTTTGCGGTTACTTCCCTTGGGTCTAGTTCCCTAGTTATCTGCGTGAATGACTTATCCCACTATTAGACATAGTAAACACATGGGCACAGTAGCACACACAGGGTTGTATTTGTGGGGGGCTATTTAGCAACTGCAGTTTTAGCGCCTCAAGCATGGTGCGGTCACCAGTTTCCAACTTGACAGTAGGGGTAAGGAGGCAATATCTTATAAGTTTCTTGGGGGTGTTATAAAATTGGAGAAAGAGAAGTTAAGCTATCCCCTGTGCGATACGCACGCATGTGGAGGTAGCGCTCCATCTGGTTGAACGTACTTTCAACAACACGATCACACATTTTGACTAACCATAAGGTTATTATAGGTTTAATTCTGCGTTTAACAAAACTTCAAGTCTAAAACCAAACAGTGAATACAAAATTTAACCATGACTATCAGGTAACTATTAATATACTGGAAACAATTACTAACGTAACTTTTTATTCTGCAACATATTTTCAGTACATTTATAGAACAAACAAGAAAAAGAGGAGTGCAATGAGGGTTGCTGCAGCTTTTTCAATTCAAATCCAACAAATAAATTATTATAATATTCACATCGTTTAATGAAAACACTCCGCAAAATTTCACATACATTTCCCCATTACCACAGCAAGTTTTATTTTTTTTATTACTACGTGAGCCACCAAGGCCCCAATTCTATGCACCATTTGCTTAGACCCACGAGGAAAACCCAGTTACGAAGGTGCACGATTTCCAACAAAGTCTTTATTTATAGCCTTATGGGATGGCTTTGCTTGTACTTAAAACACAAGAGAACTGTGTCCTAAAGAATGCCGGGATGGTACCTACTAACTAGGCTCTGCCCCACTATCTTCCAACATCCTCTCCCCCACCCTACCCGGCATGAATCTCAGATGCCTAAAGGCCATAAATAAATTCAATTCTGTATCCTAAAAGGCAGGATGACCTGCTCTTGTACACACAGTTGTTGCGTGTCGTTGATAACTTAGTAGTTGAGCATTTGTTAGGTAAGCAGAAGACTTATATTCGATCTCCAGTACATTCAGAAACTAATTTCTCAGTGCACTTCTTTCAAACAGTTAATACGCTGTTCAATTATTATTTATTTACGGCCTTTAGGCAACTTTTGCTCAGGCCGAATAAATGATGGGAAAATTGGTAGAATGAAGAAAGGGTGGAGGAAACGGAGAACTCAAACGAACACCATGTGCGTGGGTTTTCTCGATCACAAAGCCCATATGGCACAAGCCGGGATCGAACCGAGACCCCCCACGCACAAGAGGTGAGCGCTCTACTACTGAGCCACCGCGGCCCCATACACTGTTCATAAAATACCGAGATTTATGCTAACGCAGTGTGTATGTCCAGTATTCTATAACTGAACACATGTTTCTGTATGCATCAGAACTATTTTGTAGTCACGTAGAAATGTACAATCTATTCTTATGCCTACGTGATCAATGATGATGATTAAATTTGGAAGAACTAAATCAGAACTACTTTAAAATACCCATGAGAACATAGGTACAAAAACTCAATCTGATTTCCTGGTTTCAATATAACCACATACATTTCTTGCTCCTCCCCTTTTCCTACCTCTTTCATCATTCTTCCCCTGCCTTTACTGACCAAGCATTCTTCATTTACACCGTCACCAAACCGATCACCTTGTTGTTCTATCCCGTGCTCTTCATTACGCGTGCTCTGTACACTGCTCTCAGTCTTAAACTAAAAAGAATTACTGAAATTAGATAACGGAATAAAAAATAGAGTTGTTGCAACAGGTTATTAATAGTGTTTTTCAGCCGCACTGTAGCTGTTCTGAAAACTAAAATAGTTATGTTATACATGTTTGCATTTATATTACAGAATATTTGTTTTAAATAAAACCCGGTTGTCGTTAGATCTGAGTGACGAACAATGTAAGAGGAGGAGGAACAGAAACACATAAGATGCTGGTATGGATATGAAAACAGACTAACAAGATAAATAAAACAAAGAAGCAAAGAAAAATTGATCACTGGACTTCCTGGATCGAATCTCAATTTTTATGTTACTCGGGTAGATTTCTATAACTGGACTACTAACTGGACTACTGGTGACATAACCATCCCTGTACGTATGTTGATTTCTACGAGGGGCGTATCATAAGACTTACATGTAACATGTCCTGTGTCCCGCCGACTGGCGATTCATACATATCACAATGAACGTAATATATTTGTCTCCTCCTTACAGGTGGTAGCATTAATCTTGACAGTCCAAATCCCTAGTCACAACAGCGCAGTTATCTCAGCACAGTGAGAACTATTGCGCACAACATGGGAAAGAATCAGCACGGGACATCCTCGGTTTCTATGGAAAAAAAGATGTTATCAACTACGGACATTCACAGAATGCTTGTGGGAGTATGTGGTTGACATGAACCATCACAGAAAACTACTTACAGCTGGGTGGATACGGTCGGAAACGATCCTGAAAATCACCAGGAAATATCACCATTGGGGAAAACATGAATCTGAAGAACAGGCGAATCACATTTTCCGAATTTGAGGTGAAAAGTGATACATACGCCTGTTTTTCAGAATCAGGTTTTCCACTATAGTGATGGTGATGTCACATTCACTTTCCTGTCAGAACTGGTTCCCTCGCAGTCGATGTGCGGTCACGTTTTCAGTTATCCACCCGGTTATTGACCTTTTTCTGTGATGGTTCATGTCCACCACGCACAAACCTTTTCAGTATGTCCACAGCTGACAAATCTCTTTCCATGGAAACAAAGTCCTTCCCCATGTTTTCTGGAGTAGTTCTCACGGTGCTGAGATAACTACGCTGTCTTGGCTATGGATTCTGATTGTTAAGATTAATGCTACCACTTGTACATAGACAAATATATTACGTTTGATGGGAAATGCACGAACTTCCATCGGCAGGACACATCGAAAATTGTAAATCATTATGATACACACCTCGCAGAAGCTCAGATAAACTAGTCCACATACACTGATACTGAAATGGCTTAGTTTACAGTCTGTAGAAATTTAATGATTTTCTGCAACAACACACGCATCTCGAGCCGATCGTAGCAGGCGTATGATCTCAGGCGTCAGGACAGCGTCTCCAAGATTCTGGGTTCCAATCCCGCTAGGGCATGGATGTTTTATGATTTTCGAAACAAAACAGCTAATAGAATCTAAATGGACTGAAGTCGTTAGTTACTAAAACACAAAGTAAACCAAAGTTAACATACACCTCGAAAAAACGTATTTTATGGTTTCTCGTTATAATGGAGTGCTTAGTTTCTAAGAATGTGGGAGGCAATGACAAAGTGCACAGACCAACACTCGACGCCAGACGCCCATCTCTCCATATTGCCTCCATAAAAGCTAATTACACAACTTAGCCGTAAGACGCAGCAAGATAATATGTGTTTTACTACGTAGCATGTTACATGATAAAATACACAGAACTCACTGAATGACGGATTGGTGAGTATAACTGATGTGAAAGGAACACAGAAAATACACTAAATTTGAATTTATTTACGACTTTTAGGCAGCTATGACTCGGACCGGGATAGGGTGGTGGCGATGTAAGAAGATAGTCGGCAAAGGCGAAGTTTTGTAGGTACTACTGTGAGCTAAGCTCGGGTGGTTATGTTGTCCAGGGCGTATCTAAACGCCACCCAACTTCCGTACATTACAGCCATGATCTACATCTTCATACTTGGGAACGATAGAAAACCTGGATTATTTGATGCAGTAGGACTATTACTTAAGATTTTCAAATAAACGATAGATAAGATAAAATTAATGTTATGGGCGGTAACAGCACTATGGCTTACGCCCATCCCGGTATAAGCGATAGACCATATGGACTTCCATATACATTATTCACATTCCATCAAATCACACCTACAAAACAAACGTTCACAAGTATTACAAATGAATCTCGAATATGTTCTCTTCCTCTAACTCTGGCCTATCTTCTCATTTTATCCATTTATCACCTACAGCAGGTACCATCCTGGCATTTAACTGGTGTGACAAAAAAAAATATGGAAAACCCCAGTCAGGGTGGGCAGCCGGGATCGATCCCAGGACCTTGCGAATACTAAGCCAAAGCTCTACCATTGAGCTACGGCCGCTCGGTGTAAATACACTAAAGTTTATGGAAATATAAACTCTTTTCGTCACACGCTTGTAGCTTAGAACAACCGTTCCATATGAAGAACACCAAAATTCGATTTCCCCTTAGTCCAGCAATTAGTTTTCCTATGCATGTTTAGACTCATCTCACTACACAACAAAGTAAAAAAGATAAACAGATATACGAAGAAAACACAAGAAAGGTTGTATCAAACCAAAGAAACACCAGGTGATAAGGTTATATACACGTGCATTTGGAAAGAACAGAGAAAGAGGTTCATGATAAAAGAAGGTCTAGGACTCATTTTGAAATTAAAGCATCACAATCATAGGAACGTAAAATATATAAAGAATAATTTGAATTGAATTATATTTATGGCCTTCAGGCAGCTATCGCTAAGGCCGGAATAAAGGAGGGGACAGTATTCGGGAAGGTGTCGGCCAGGGCATATGTTAAAGGTCCCATCCCAGCATTTGCCTGGTGTGACTGAGAAAACCCCCTGGAAAAACCTCATTTAGGATGGTCGCCTGCTGGGATCGAACTCAGGACCTCCCGAAGGCTACACCAACGCTCTACCACTGAGCTTGGTGGCTCGGTATATAAAGAATAAATTTGGATAGCAAATATGATAGGTTTCAACTTCATAACTATCTGCAACTAGTTATTGGGAGAAGAGGGGGATCTTGATATCTAATGTAAACTTTTCTATCGAAAAAAAAAACAGCAACAAAGAAAATGAATGGAAACGCTATACAGAATGGCATATGAACATAATTCATCAACCCAAATATTAAGCAAACATTAATCACTACACTGAAGTTAAATAATAAATACACATTCAGAGTAAGAAAATTATTAAAACTGTGACACACAAAAGACATTCGAAATAAGAAAATGAAGTATGGCTGGTATTTTGGGTACACTAACGGACCTCACAAGCATTTATTCAAAATTCATACCTTTTAACAAATTTCAGCAATATTAGTAAAAGTACAGTAAGACATTAATGCCTATTAAGAAGAGTTAACACACACGTCTGCATATTTTAAGGAGTAGGTATGTAATAAAAGCACATGATATGTGGGAACAATACTAATTAGGTTTCTACTTACACATGCACGTTAGCTAACTATTAGGATATATACATTTGAAAACAAGACGAATTCCTTATTTGGTTTATTTCCAAACCTTGAAAAATACACGAAAAAAAAAAAAAAAAATAGTCACCGTGAATGGAACCTGAACCTTCCAATTTCCGTTTGGGTGTTATAATTATTTGACTAATTGTCATCCAAGGCTTTAGTTTCGCAGAAAGATTCCTCAATCGACTCCTCATTCAGTAGCTGGTTCAGATGAGGAGCGAGAAATGCTCCACATACACAGAAAATTGGCCATGCTGTGGTACTCTAATGGTCAGAAAAACCGAACTAGAAACAGAGATTCCCGGGTTCGAATCTCAATCACGACAAGGATCTATTTTTCTATGTGATTTTCAACAATTACCGTACATAAGGTCTTTGTGTAAAGGAAATAACACCTCATTCTTTTAAAGACTCTCTTCTCATGAATCCAAGGTTCGATTCTCTATCTGGACAGTACTGGCTTCGAACAGCACGTTCCTCTAACCACTCCATTTCATATAATTCATTTCAGAGGACACGTAATTTGCTTTAAAATAACTCAGAGGATAAGATCTACGTTCCTCACAACTTCCTTAATGTTAAATTTATTCGTAGTCAGTGGACAAAAACTCAAGAGGAAACGAAGGGATGTTTCTCTTTGCTCAACTTAGGAGAATAGTGGCACGATGCCGTTTACTTGAAGAACCTAACACCTAAGGTTGAACAGCACCCACCCCCAGTCTCCCTAGGCTGAATTCGATCCCTTTGATATATCCAAAGACCCTCAATCCACCGTTAACATCAAACTGGTAGGAAAATACCACCCGCATCTTTCTTCCTCTATAATGCAACAGAAAATAATAATAAAAAAAAATTATCCCAACTTCCCACAGTGCTACTGAACACGGATACAAACGTAAGTAGAAGCGGACCTTACTTGAAATTTACACTATATACACATATTTACATATCAAATTAGTAATGGAAAATACACCAATACAAATATTAGTGACAATATTTGTCGTTTATTAACATGGGAGTATATCCACTGTCTGTCAATACACTCCGTTTCGACATATATAACCCCTTTATCTTTAAATACAATCTTTTTATTTCTTTCGTCAACGAGATTTAAACCTTAACCTGCGCTGAGTCAACGATGAATAAAGGCCATAAAATATGATACTCTTCGACCCCACGACCTCATAATTAGTAATCTATTAAGCTATTGCCAGTCTGTATATATATTACTTCCAAAGAGTAGCGGTTTGACGTGGGAGACTACTAGCAGTAGGACCCTGGGTTCGATAGTACTTAAGGACAGACTTCTAGAACAGCAGCTGAACTTATCTGCCAGGTAAATTACTCAGCAATGGACAAGTTCCAATAACATGTACACTTAGATTCATAAAAACTGCCGACGACAAAATTTCAAATTAGTAACAAAATGTGGCAATACCGAACGAATAATGACAACTAGAACACGGAAAGAGTTCATTTTACTGCTGTATCGAATATAGGTTAGGTAATAGCACATTTTACGCTTTTTCGGCCTTCCATCTTTCAAGTGGCATTTTCAATTAATCGGACTGTAACTGTACACTTATAAAGTCATAGAAAATGGCATTTTTTTTCGAAGTTCGAAAGTTGCACAATCTAACAACACTGATCTAATATATGAGGGTAAGTCGAAAAGTAAGGTTCCTTAAAAAATATCTAATTTTATATTCCACACGTTGAGCTGCTTCTTGGCTGACATCAGGTTCAAGTCTTGCCTGCCAAACGGCAGGAGATTCCGTTTTCAATGATGTGACGGGAATTCAGTGACAATCACGCAAATTTTATTTATGGCCTTTAGGCATATAAGGCTCAGGCCTGGATAGGAGAGGGGTAAGAATTCGGGAAGGTGTCGACCAGGACCTATGTTGAAGGTGACATCCCTGTATTTACCTGGTGTGACTAAGGAAAAACGTGTCAGAATAGCTGGCAGCTGGGATCGAACCCACGACCTCCCGAATCCTACGTCAACGCTCCACCACTGAGCTACGGCGGTTCGGTGTGATAATCACGTGACAGAGAGATGAACAAAGGATGAGACATCCTTCCACGTCAGAACATCTTGTTCCCTGCAATTGAGGGGGTATTGCGAGCTAATCGCATACTTATTAAGTAGAAAGCAGTTTAATCTTTCATATCCACTGATGATCCACTCACACAGTGTAGTCTGAATTGTTAATAGCATACTACAAGAACCGGTTAGCTTCTAAGAACGGGGCATAAGTCTTTAGTAAAGTGGGCTCCGAACCACTCTTTTCGGAGTGGGAATTGAACCCGTGACCACGTGCACAGTAGTCATTTTGAATATGTGTTGGGCAGGATTTAGGGGGCACTGAAACTGGAAACTGTTGCCACCTATCAGTCAAAGTAACAAAGTCTGAGCTTCATCAACCACAAGACAGTTCAAGATCCCGAATATGAGATTAGATATTAATTAAGGGAACCTTACTTTCTGACATTCCCTCGTATATTGCAAGCATACATATAGGACGTTAATTTTAAATATATATCGAATAAAGATTCGGTATTGACATATTGTGGAATCTGTCAGCCAATTTCTTTGAATCGAAGTGTACATGGTAATAAAAGCAATGTCAACATTTCTCCAATAAATTTCAGATTAGTTTTTCGATCTCGACATTTTCTCCATGTAGAATATGCTGACGAAGTTCAATACATTCAATCAAACATTTAAATACGATCCTGTTTTCAGAGCTCACTTCGTCGTAAGACAACAACAGTACGCAGAAACTAATCCTTTCAAGTATTACGAATTTTAAAAAATATAACGAGAAATAGATGCACTTACCTCTGCTATCCTTTCTACGACTACAGTAGAGTTTTTGGTTTCTGGGTAAATCTCTCCAACGTCACCAAGTAATTCCTTGAGACCTTCTAAAGCTGCTTTAGCTGCCAACTGTATTGCTTCATCCGGATCCATAGTTTCGTTTGGGTAGCTTGAATAAGACCATTCACCCACCTACGAAAAAAAAAATGTATTTGCTTGTATCAAAACCAAACTGAGTAGTAGATGATAATTAGCTACTTCTACTTATTAAGCTAGCTGCACCAAGTTCTTGAGAAGGACACAAGGGAAGACAAAGAAATAAATAATACAGTAAGAAAGAGTTTTCTGTTGGCTAAAGAGAAAAGGACTACGGATGGCACAGATAAATCCAATTATATGAAACAAAATCGAAAAATATTGGAAGCTTTCCAAATGTGGATATGAAGGAAGAATGAAAAAAACTTTACTGAAGCTTTAAAAACTATCCGGTTTATTGCGTCTTAGGCTATACAGTCTATTGTTGTAATTGGATCCTCCGCATTGTAATGGAGCTTTACAGTACTCGTGACGTGGTTTTAGAATGTAATCTAAATGAATGAATTTAGGAGATCACATCAGAGAACGTTATAACATCCACAATGACATGGCGTGTTTTGGGGGTGATCCAAATGCTATAGATCATGTGTATATATATATATATATATATATATATATAAAATAATACACAGCCATCTTCAATCCACTACTGGAGGAGGTGGTCTACTGCTCCCACGCTGACCAGACGTGTTGGGAGAGGAAGGAGAGCCGAAGCCCTCAACTGTGATCGCTACCTCTTTATTCAGGTAGCTCCCCAATTGGCCTCACGACGCTGGGTGGACGCCGCACAGGCAACACCATCTGGAGTGCTGAAACGGTCACCCATCCAAACACTGACCAGACCCAGAGCTGCTTGACTTCGGTGATCTTACGGGAACCGGTAGACCAGCTTGGCTAGGGCGTTATATATATAGGGTCGACTCAGGAGGGTCGAGTAATCGACTCAGAAGGGTCGATTTCCCTTGCTTAATCGACTCAGGAGGGTCGACCCTCCTGAGTCAACTAAGCAAGGTTTCAGTTAGTCGACCCTCCTGAGTCGACTCAGGAGGGTGGAAAAAACCTTGTTGAAAGAAGCGCTAATATATATCCGAGAGACAGAACTATCAATAATTTCTCTGAGATGATGATTACCTGATTTATCTGGTTGTATTTTAATCTCTTGTGAAGGCCTTGTGCTTTTCTCTTTTAACTTGTTTCACCGCAGACCATATACACCTTTGATCCTTAATTATTATTTTTAATACTGGTCCTTTATCGAGAATGTTTTATATTCCTTTCTGAAGACCGATTATACCATCAGTTTTTTTTATTCTTCTTATTATTATTTCTTAAAAGCCAAATTTAGTCGTGACGAAGATAAAGGGTTTTCCCGTATCAGGACGGGCTTACGACACAGTGCTGTCACCGCCCATATGATTTATTTTATCTTTATCTTGTAACTGCACAATGTTCGTGGCTGAAGAAAGCGACTCTGATCTCATCATTATATTATTTCCCTGGTGTCAGAGGGACACCAGATAAAATCACAAGTTAAATAACAAACGTTAAGCTTGATTAGAAGCTCCAATGACCCCCTTACTACACTATGTGCCTGGGTAAAAACCGAAAAGCGTTTTAGAAGTGAGCTATGAATGAGTTTTCTTTCGCTTAATTTATTTTCTATAGCTAGACAATAAAAATTTACTTCCAGAACTAAAAATTTTAACACCTGACATACTTCGATTCATTTTTCTTTTTTCTGCTTTTTCCAAAAGGTGTTACAATAAACTACTCTACCTTTGTATTTTGCATTAATGAGCTGTATAAGTATCTACGGCCTAAGTCTGTCGCTCCTACAACTGAGCGATAACGAACAACAGAAAGCATACCTTCTGCAGCAATAAACAGGAAGTTATCTCGTTATCGTCCCGACACATATCTGGTAGGGTTAACGATAACAAAGAAATCTGTTAAAAAGGCCGCCATGAACAGGATTTGAACCTCCACCGCCTCTTTAATCCTGATCCGAATTCAGTAAGCTTCACTAGTAGTCCGTAAGGGTTTTGACTGCACCATTATAACATACTGAGGAATATAGGGTTTTTTACTTTCTTCGATGTACGTCTAGTGAGTTTTTCTATGCTTCATACATGTTAATGTTAATAAGTCATAAAAGTACAGTAAAACAGAAGGCATTACTTTACCTTAACAGATGAAACGTAGCAGGTCGGTCCCCTCTTTGGTTTCCTTGGTATCGTCTTAAATACTGCGGACAAATCGGGATCCTTCAACTTAATGAATTCTTCTAGGGCAGTCTTACAATCGTAAGGCAGTAGAGGAGAATACGGTGAAGGTACAGCAAGCGGGGAATCTATGGGGGAAACATGTCCCATTGAAACAGGGGGACTAACAGTCTGATTCAGATGACCTCCTGGTACGTGATTTTGATATGCACCCACGTCGACATTCAATGGTTCCAGTTTCGGTTTTGGAATAAACTCGACGGTACGTCCTGGGTGAATACTTGGCTTACTGACAGTGCGAACTTCATAGTTGTTGCTTTCCTTTTGAGCTTCCTGCTTGCCACTACCACTGTTCTGCGAAGCCTGCACTACCACCTGCTTCTGGATTTGTTTCAGAAAGCGCGGAGGCACCTCAAAAGGACGAAGGGCCGTATCACTTTTACTCAGTCCAAGGTTTTGTTTCGGCGGTGGTTTCACAGGGGTGTACGGTCTGGTTACTCTTGGTCTTTCAAACTGTCTTGATCTCGAAGGTGGAGATCTCGTCCACGTTATTTTCGGTCGCCTCTGTGAACCCTACAAAAATACAAAGTTATAATCAGCATACTTCACTTTATACGTAATTGATTACCGTATACTGTTCACTTCCAAATAAATTATTTATTTATTTCATCGACACAACAGGCCTTAAATGCCTATTTAAAGCGTCTACAATAATTGTTACATTTAATGACACAAATAATAAAACATCTATAACCTTTTTCTTGTCCAAAGAGGGTTTTTTTTTTAAAAAAAACAATATATTCTGTATTAATCTTTTGTAAAGTTCTTCCCCGTTTCCAAATATGTACAATTCTTACCTATTGCATTATAAAGTAGCACTAGTTCTCCATGTAGGTGACACATTTAATACATTTGTTCGAGCTTTTCTGCAATAGAATAGGCTACTATTTCCCTCGCGCGTTCTGAGGGACGGAAACTTAATAATTATTTTTGCAAATAATTCGGTACAGTATATTTTATTGTGCAAAATTCTGTACTAAAAAAGGAAGTCGTTTACTGTTCGTCTTTGTTCAAGTTTCTGAAATGTAAAGTTATCAATTAAATTGATGTTAACACTCGTATTTCGGGTAGAAACCAGTCCGTTTGTATGTGAGAAGACGTAGAAATTTGCTTTGTACGTGTTCGATCTTCTGACAACTTGCTTTCATAGAGGTATTCCATATAAGTGAGGCATAGTCAAGTTTGGACCTAACATAGGAATAGTAAAGAGTTTTCAAAGTGCTATCATTTGCAAATTCTTTGGTTGCTCTAACAAGAAATCCTAGGATCCCATATGTGTCATTGGTTATATTTACCACATGGGGCGAAGAGATTAGAGTATTATCGAATGTAACACCTAAATCTTTAATTGTATCAATTTTTTTTAAGCTTATTCCATTGATCGAGTAAGTGTAATAAATGCTCTACGTGAGTTAATACAAATACTTTCACGTATAAACAATGCATATATTCATCACTTCTATTAGAGCAGCACACAGGTGAAACACCCAACAATCAGCCATATTTGGTAGAGTTCAAAAATGAAGCTACACACACACACAAGGTAAAATTTGAAGAAAAAAAAGGATTAGGACATACGTTCGTTCCTGAAGAAATAAACATGCACTATAAAGCTATCACACAGTGAAACTAACTCATTCATGTCGAGACAAACTCATTATCGATGAAGAAAAAGAGACAGCGTAACATGTCCCTCATCTTAATTCTCACCACCTCTTCGTGGTAATCACCCCTCGAACGATACATTAGTAATAGGCACTGTCGATAGTTATTATTATTCGACACTCCCATAGATTCCTTCCTGAGCCTTGTTTTATTGTTGCTGCTTTCTGATTCGCGGGAAATGTATTTCGCGGATCAGGGAGAAGAGACAAAAATGTACCATCCGTATTTGAAACGGAATTTGCCCTCCGGCAACAACACTGCAAACAAACACTGAAGGAGGGGGAAGTACAGTAAATGTTTTAAAAACAACCTCCCTTGTTTGTGTGGTGCGGAAGCAGAGGTTTCAGCCACCGACAAACAATAATTCGATAGTGCTCTCCGACGGCCCTACTACTACTTGAAAAAACAAAACCATTCATTTACTTATTCTGTAGCTACCCATATCATTGTTCGCTGGTTTTGTGCTACCGTGTGGCTCTGAAGTAGGCCTCAAATTTTCACAAGGTCAGGTCCTCCGATGGTTTCGTCATGTTATGCCTTTAATTTTCAATAAGATTCAATATTAATTCGATAGTTCTGCGCTGTTGTGTGGCTCTGAAGTAAGCTTCTAATCTTTACTTCGCGAACTTTCTTTCTATAGTGAGTAACGAAAGGCGTGTACCCATACACTGCTGCTGTGAAACCTTACAGCTTGGCGAGGGAGATAATTCATTCGATAGTGCACAACAGCTATCTAATATGTTCGATACTGCCCATCATTAGGATACATTTCGGTACTAACTAACGCAAGTAGCTACCGAGCGGCCGTGGCTCACTGGTATAGTGTTGGTTTAGTATTCGGGAAGTCGTGGGTTCAATCCCAGCGGCCGACCATCAGGAGAGGTTTTACCCCAGTCACAAATGCCGGGATGGTACCTTCAACTTAGGCCCTGGCCGACACCTTCTCGCATCTTTTCCCCTCCCCTATCTCGGTCGGCCTGTGTCTTACATGCCTCAAGGCAATAAATAAAATTCAAATTCAACGCAAGTACCAATAGCAGATTCCTTCACCAAATTTCCTCCCTTTATGGCCTGATAGCTTTGTGACAATGATTTCCTACACACTTAAAACACTGAGTCCACTACTTTGGATCAGTTTCCTTTGATCACATAGTAAAGCCACTCTCAACATACTGAACTCTGCTCTATCTGCTTACTCAGCATGCTACTTTTTTTTCTAAAAGTCGACCATGATGTTATCTAATGATAGTCATAACAGAGTTCTAACATAGTGTCACTAAAAAAAATAATTGAAAAACAATAAATAAATTAAATAGAAGATATACAGGGTGTTTCACAACAAAGTGCATTTCTTTCGGGAGGTTGTGACAGTTACCTCATTAATTAAAATAAAAAAATATAATTTAATGTTCTTTTATTTAACTTATTTAAAGACTAATTTAATTTAATTTTTTTACTTAACGAAGATAAAAATGATTTCATCAGATTTTCAATGTTAAATAGCAATTTGCAATATGAATTAGAAAATTTGAAACGGTGCTCAACAGATGGCAGAATTAAAATATTTTTAATATATGAAGTGAGCAAATATTAATGTTGAATGGATTTTGAAGTTAATTTTGTATTTAAAACAATTTACTAATTATATTAATATAAACAATAAAACTGTATTGTTTAAAAAAATATTTAAAGAATTATAGTGAATTGTATATAATATGTAATCGTAACTAATTTTTGCTCCTATATGTAAATGTAAATACAAGGATCCCTGTAAAAAAAAAAAAAACTAAATTTTGATGTCCTGCCAAATTGCAGTTCTGGAGTCCGATGCTTCATGATCAATAAAAGTATATTCTCCTCCTCTTAGTGTTTTATTTAATCAGTGTTGCCAATGTGTGTGTAATTTAGGCGTTTTTGTGCAGAAGTATGTGCATTTTGTGTGTAATAAATACTTTGTTTCCCGTCCGTCAGATTTCGTATATTTTTCTTGCAAATTTGCATTGTTAAAGAAAGGTCTTCAAATAAATATTTAACATATTTGGTAGCTACTACTGATGCCCCTCGCAATGTTTAAATAGACCATTCCTTCTAAGCAATCACATACTGGTCTCAGTATATCTCATTTTGTAACATGAGGAAAATTGAAATGATCAATATGTCTGGTAAATAGACAGCACTAAATCAATCTGGTTTTGGTTTATGTGTACATTGTTCTTAAATGTACATATGATAGATTACAATCATAGATCTCATAATAATCAATCATATTAGCATCAGCTGCTAACAACTGGACTAAAACTTTCTATTTATTTCTGTCCGAATGAAAATGTGAAATACATTGATGACTTTGTTCCCGGGACAAGTTGAGTGGAAGATGCTGAGGATCAATTTCTTCCAAATATGTGAAACATTAGAAATATATTCCCTGTAATGTAAATATTTTTTCTTATTTACGTAAATACTCACGCCCAACTACTGCAAGAACAAAGTACAGCTTAGAGAGAGACATTTTCTATTCGTTTCTTTGATTTTGTCTATCTACTTCGCAAGACCCGAAATCCGCGTCTTACATTACTAATAAATATACAGTATTGCACCATAAAATATTCCAGGGTCATTACATTTTTCAGTGTAGGTAGGTTACATAAGTTAAATATACAATTGGACAGTAATTAAGATTTAAATGACCAAAAAATGTGTTTTTTAAACACACACATACATACTTATGGACTAACATTTCAGGCTACCACCTCTGACCCCACAAGGAAGAAACTAAAAAAATTTCAAACTTCAAGTGGGTTCGAGTACTATATCATTTGAAAGGCCTTGATAAAAAAAAAATGGACAAATTCTGGGCTCGAAACGTTGCCGCTATTCAAAATGGTGGGGGTCAAAGCTCCAAATGACTCTTTCCGCTCACGCTGAGAGTGTTGAACAGAGGAGTACAAGGTCGGAAATTACTTTTCTAGCAAAGTTATTCTATATGCTATCGTTTTTAGGCATTAAGCTTCGCACGTGTACAGGGTCCTCACGAGAAGCAATAGGTTACCCCTCCATTCAGCCTGTTCCCATCGTCTGTATTTACGGAACGGACGCCAATATGAAGAAATGCCGAATCACAAATTCCAATATTTTTAGTGAGAAGCTTCTCTATTTCTAACTGGAAAGTCCACATCTGACCAACTTGTACGCTTCTGTTCAACATTTACAACCTGACCAGAAATAAAAAAGCCATTTTTGAACTATGACTGTCTCGACATATTGAAAAGGGGCAACATATCGACTTCGGTGCTGCTAAATCAAGACCCTTCAAACGATATAATACTCGACACTTCTTGAAATTTGAATTTTTTTTACGCTGGATGGAGCTGGGGCACTACTCTTCAAGTAAGTGATTCACGAGTGTTATTCCATGTTCCACAAAAAGAATCCTACGATCCCTGAAGTCGAAACAACAAAAAAGTTCCTATAAACATGAGTGATATTCTACTTAATTTTAGAGACTCAGCGTTTCCAACTTGGAACCCAAATTCGACGCCTACAATGGGAAGGAAATGAATATTTCTCAATAAATAAGGAACGATGCATTGGATGAAAATTTGGTTTGCGAATTTTTTTTTCTAACATGGTTAGTATGAGGAGTAAAAACACGTCGTCACAGGGCTGTCAATGCTGCCAACTTGGTATAACGTTAAACATTTTCAAATGGAATTACGTCGTGTTCGCGTAGTGATCATAAACAACATACGTAAAGTACACGCTGCATTCAGCAATCTTACACAAACTACGTATTTTCCTAGGATATTTGATCTTGTGTATTATCCATAGTTTGTAATACTGCGGTGTGTGCTTTAAGTACGTTTTATACGTGGTGACAATTGAAAATTTTAAACGTTTTACAAGTGACATCGTGTTTTCACTCCTGATATCCACTACGTTCTTAGAAATAAATTTCAGCAAACCAATTCGATGCATCGTTTCTGATTTATTGAGAATTATTCATTTTCTTCCCATTGTAGGCGTCCACTTTGGGCTCCAAATTGGAAACGGTGCATTTGTAAAATGAAGTGGAATTTCACCCATGTTTATGGGAATTTTCGTTATTGTTTCGATACCATGAAACACCTTCCGAAAGTTTTTACATAGTTCTAAAACATCCTGTATAAACTAATTTGAGAAAGCTGTATATATCACATAATAAGATGTAAAATTATCTTGCTTTGTTAACAACTGTGAAAATTGTCTTTTATAGCATTCTTCAGTCTTTATTATGTTGTCACGTATTAATATTTTGTAAAGAGGACATAATAGTTGAATAATTCAATCAACATCATCGTTAAGACCTCACGCCAAACTACATTTATTACATGCCTACCATTTCACTCTATTACACTAAAATCACTGTAACAAATAATCTAGAAACTAAAGAATCTTTACTTACACCTCTACGCGCCGGTGGTTTCCCTTTTCGTGGTGCACTCTTTTGCCTGGCAATTAGGTTGGCCAAATGCTCTGTCGTCTTATCCGGTACAGCTTCTACTGTGAGTTCATTGTTTCGATTTCGCTTTACTGATAAAGTTGGCACAGATCGTAAAAATGCTTCCAACGTCGGATATCCTAAATCTTTAAATGGTATTTGTTCTCCAACAAGCATCCTAAAGTCACCTGCAAAATCGGAACAATGTATAAGGTACCAACCACATACTGAACAGTGAAAAATAAGCTTTTGGTCCAAAAGAAACAATTTACGATAATGTTAACGGATAAAAAATTCTGAAATATGCAAATGGAAGGTTTACCCAGAAATAACCAGATCTTTTCCAGACATTCACGTGCCTTCCAGACGTTCACAATATGTAAACGTTACATGTAGGGAGTTGGAGGAACACACATCATCATCAGGATATAGCACGAGAAAGATTACTACAAAAAATTGTAGTTTCATACGTGCTTTACTTCAAACTACAAACTACGCGTTTCACGATTACGAGTAAAGGGCAGAAACACGTACCCGTGGCACCTTAGAGCCCTTCGAAATAGTCCTCCAAAGAATGCACCACACTGCCAACGATGTGGACGGCGACGAATACACGTAGCCTCACCATGAGCGAACCTTCTGATCTCACGGCTCACTGCTGTGGTAATGTCTTCACTTGTTCGAAAGCGTATTCCTCGCAATAGCTCCTTTACTTTAGGTATGGGTCATAATCGCACGGTGATAAATCTGGCGAATATGGTGGATGATCTAGTACTTGCCACCCAAATCGCGCGAGAAGATTCTGCACACACGCTGCTGTATGGGCTGTCGCGTTGTCGTGAAGGATTAGTGTATCATGTAGACGTTCAGGGCGTTTCTCCTGAATAGTCCGTCGTACGTGTCGCTGCAGAAAATTGCGGGAGTAGTACAGTGCATTCACAGCTTGTCCATATGGGACGAAATGGCACAAAATCACACCCACAATGTTATACGCTATGATGACCATTAACTTGACAGGAGAGGGATTGCGACGAAATTTCTGCCTGCGTGGTGAGCCTAAATGGCGCCATTCCGCGGACTGGCGTTACAGTTCTGGCCATAGGCCCTATCCCAAAATTCATCAATGGAGACGATTCTTGCCAGCATATTGTCTCCCTCCTCCTCGTAACGCGCTAGATGCACACGGTATGTCTCGTAACGTCTCCACTTTTTTCACTTCACTTAGTGCATGAGGCACCCACTTCGCAGCAACTTTACGCATGTGTAAATCTTCACGTAAAACCATGTGGATGGTTCTCTCATCAATACCAGTATAGAGTTGTAATTCCTGCAGCGTCCATCTCCTGTCGTTCTCCATGCACTGGGCGATGAGGGTAGGAGCACAGTCCGTACGCTCACCAGATCATTGCATGTCGGCCATTTCAGCTCTCCCACGCCCGAATGCTGCTACACATCGCGCAACCGCTACAGCAGCATTTTCTAAAGCTTCCACAAGCTACGCGTGACATTCTAGCGCATTCTTTCCACGGAGAACTGCAAGTTTTACGTACGAGCGCTGTCCAGCCGAGTAACATCCATCCTTAACGACTGTTCAACTCATACTGTGGTCCCTTTTCCCGCTTCCCTCTGTTCACTACTTCTGGCAACCACTGCCATCTAGCGTCACGTTATGGTGTCATTATGATCCTACGGCTATGTGTTTCTACCCTTTACTTATAATTGTAATATGCGTAGTTTGTAATTTGAAGTAAAACACGTATGAAACGACAAGTTTTTTGTAGCCATTTTTCTCGTGCTATATCCTGATGGTGATGTGTGTGTTCATCCAAAAGCTGCCATGACTTTTGCGATAACCCTCGTATAATTAGTAAGTTACGTGCTTATACATGTATGTCTTCTTTAGAATATCCTATTGTCCACCTCTTTCTATCCTAATCCTCACTAAGTGTTTTTTTTTTAAAAAACTAAGGAACAATTTTAACAGGTGTACCTTGACATATTTACGATAAGTCAATACGTTGCACATTTCGCTAGGTACAATAATTCTAGATACACAATTCCAACAGTTTTGTACCCGGACCTTACAAAACCAGTGGACGTAAAACATAACAGTTTGTGACCTAAGATTGTGGATGTGTCTATGGCCTATTAATGCATATGGAGTAACAGTTTTATCAGGGTTTTTCTGGTGTCCCGGATCAAAATTGTCAGAATTATGTACCCGGCCACATTCAGAAATTACTGAACCTTGGGCTAGAGAAAGATTCTATAGCAAAGAATTTTTTATTTTTTATTTCCTTGTTTTTATCTACTTTTTTCATCTCTTTGTCTTTCCTATATCTCATTTAAATATTTTCACGTTCTTTCTCCTGAAGAAAAGACTTGATATAGTCTTCTATCTGTTGAGATATTGATAATGAATTGACATTCGTTGAAGCTTGTGCTCACAAGTAACTTTTAAAACATTAAACTCCTGGGCTATCATGGTATTCTGTTTCGGTAAGTTACTGAACTGAACTGAATTCTATTTATGCCCTTTAGGTATCTAAGGTGCAGGCCGGGATAGGGGAGGGGAAAGGATGCGGGAAGGTGTCGGTCAGGGCTTAAATTGAAGGTGCCATCCCGCCATTGGTCTGGTGTGACTGAGCAAAAACTCATTCCATAAGTTGTATTTTTATCTATTCTTAAGCCGACAAGTTAACAAGCACACAGTCGCAACCGGGAACCGAACCCAAGATTTTATTTATTTATTTTTTTTAAATAGTTTCCAAAGTGTTACCATATACAAGGTCTTTTTCATGTAAAGGAAAAACATCTGACAGATTTGTTTCTTAGTCTACCGCTAGGCAAATACTTTTCCTTTATTTTAATTGCATATGAGAGTTCATGCAAGAACCTCATACGTGACATTAAAAAAAAAAAAAAAAAATACACTTCCTATCTATCTTCGAAATGCCAAGTTATGTTTTCTAAAACAAGAGTTGTCCGAAACAAATATTTTGTTGTCTAAAATTACCACAATGCTTTCTCAGATTTTTAAACCTGTTTTTCTCGAAACTACTGAAATGTCACTTATCAGGTTCTTGCACTCACCCATAGGTACTTCTACAGAAAAGCTGATGAGCATCTGCTCATTTATGTTCATTTTTGTTGGGTACTACTTTATTGGCATTCACAGAAATTACCCCATTCGAATGAAGTATATTTTTAAATATTTAAATTTACAATTTTCATTATCTTTACCACTGAAAAATAACTATTTCAGGCAAGTAAAGAAACTACTTGCTTAAAAATCAACGTCTGGTAATTACTTGTAACTCCCTGGATCCACTATTTTATAACTTCATAAACCGTAATCATGTCAAAGCATGCAGCTTTCTTTCTCAGTTAACATTAGTAATTACTACACCCGACACACATACGCACAACGTTCATATAATACTTACCATTAACATGTGACAAAGGAACGCCACCTTTGCTTGAAAGCAAACATGATTTCAACACGGACAGAACTTCCTTTCGTTTCGAATCCATTCTAGAAGAGAAAAGAAATCCATAAATTAATATAAACTATAACGAGTATACAGGGTATGATCTTACATATGAATCTATTTGTATACATCAACATAAGAAGTTGCACTATAAAAACCCTGCATACTTAACTACTTCATCACGCATTTGTTTTCTCGAATGACCACTTAGCCAATAAACTGTGTTACCTGTAATTCCGTGATGTACAGACAGAACCACACTGCTGACGTTTCGACTACTGCTGTATTCAGAGTAAAAGAGGAAAGAAAGAATATGTTTAAAGAAGACACGTTGCAATCTTGGATGGCCGTTCTTTAAAACTATAAGTTACTTGTTGTTCATCGTAAAACCAGTCAGCACCACGGACTTAGAAAAAACGTATCCAGATTTTTGTGTGCCGATCACTCACTCACTACATCTCTGGAGACTCTATCAAATGCATATGTTACGCAACACAATGCAACACAGTTAAATCCAATTTCACAGCACTAGTCAAATATCGATCGCACCAATCCTTGAAAACGGTACTTTCCCGATTTCGCTCGCTACTACATTGCTAGTACATGAAAAGCGCAATTATTGTTTGTTGTACCTTTTGGCAGGGTGCATTTATAACTATACTTGTGATGCTAATCCTTGTGCTATAGTTCTCGACGCTTGAGAATTAGTACTGATGAGGTGTCAGGGGTGAAAACTCAACCCGGTTATCCTAACACTGCATTTAAGAACCCCAAGCGAATATTGCATACAGAATTTACTGATCCCGAGATTTCTTAGGCGGCAACTCATTGTTACATATTTACTTTTTCCGAAAGCTAACTACGTTACGTGTAGTTGGAAATTCGGAATCACAATGAAACTCCTCAGGGACAGCTTTCGTACACAAGAATTGGAAATGACTGGAGTTTTTTCCTCAGTCACAGCAGAGAAAAGGTCACCGAGCGTCCAAAGCTCAGTTGGCAGGGCGTTGGATTAGCATTCGCTTCCTGGAAACGATCACAACTGCCGCCTATTCTGGCTGAGGTTTTTCCTCAATCATACCAGGCAAATGACGGGAACGTGATACGTACTAATTGGGCCCTGGTCGACTAACTTCCAACATCCTCTCCACTCTCTCCCAGCCTAAGCCATCAATAAAAGTCAAACCAGGAAAATGCCGGGATGTTACCTACAAACTAGGCCCTGGCAGACTCCCTTCCAATATCCTCTGCCCCACTATATCCCGACTTGAGATGCCTAAAGGTCATAAATAAAATACAAACAGAAATTTCAACGAATGTGGTATTGCTGAATTCAGTTTACCAAGGACAATTATGCATATGCTACATGGAAAGATTTTATCCATCGTAGGGTTGCTATTCGTACCGGAAAATCTGGGATCGTGCCGCAACCGTGATATCGATCTCGGTGTGACGAAAATAATTCACGGGATGCATAAATGTCCCTGTTTTCAGCGAAGAGAGAAAGGGAAAAATTACTGTTTCCTTTCTTTTTACAGATTGTCTTCTCTTCAATTCATGAGGTAAGATAACTCAATTTAAAAAACAAAACAAAAACTTGAATTCATAGAACGTGGATTTAATTCAAGCTGCTCAATGGTTATTGCTGTCAGTATTACTCTTTGCTTCCATCTGCCTCCTGCTTTAGAGTTATTTAAAACACCGACTTCATTTATCGGCAATTTTTCGCTGACCATAACAATGCAAATAAGAAACGTATACTTTGTTTAATAAAACAGGAAACGCAAAATGGGAAACGTTAAAAAAATTCGATAAAATGAAATCTTACAAGATGGAAAAATTGCATTTTTGATAGCAGTTTTTTTATTTCCCTTCCTTCCTTTTACGCAACAATGGCCACGCGTTTCCGTTAATCCTTGGTCCAGGCAATATTTTCGCAATTTTATAACTATTCACCGCTTGTGATTACTCTGATGCAGGGCTTTAGACATAAAACTGACGTAGTTTTTAACATAAGGAAGCTAATTAACAGCTTTTAACCCGGATTTTCACCTTTGAAATAATAGCATCCCTAATCTATTGCCCTTTGGAGTCGCTACAAGACTCATTACATGTCTTCAAGGCTCAATACGACGCACTGAATGCAGAACGTTCATTTCAATCCCACTGAATACAATAGGATGTTTACGTCGAGGTACACACGGCCCATACACATTTCGCAAAACAGCGAAGGATCAATATATAGTCTAGAGTGGTGAAATCAAGAACATTTTGGTCGGAATCCATGTTGGGCACGCAGGATTGCACAAGTGATGCAAGTTGAAGCATTGGGCAAAAAGTGTTTAGGTACGGTATTTGAAAGATGAGCTCAACTGTATCTCATTTACTCTCTTACACCGGTACTATTTAAAGAAAAAAAAATACATATTCTCGCACAGATTATAATCCCATTAGGTTCTAAATGATAGGAATATTTTGTAATGAAATACTGGAAATGTAAATGGGAGGTTCCTCGTTTCTATAGGAGTAATTGCACCTGTTTCTTATAAAGTATATCATAATTCATGGTAAATCTTGTCTTCACGTAATTCGTAGTATACAATCGCTGTTAAAAGCATTATGATCTGTGGAAATTTGTCATGAAAGGTTCCTAATGATTACATCTTTTGAACTGTCGGATATGGTAGCTTTCGTTATTATGATTATCTTTGACTGCATTACAAGTTAACTTATGATGGATACGCACCTAACAAATCATATTTACCTTGAACATTGAATGTACTGCTTAGGTAGTTCATACGATATATTTTTAGGCACGAGTTGACAACGGATGCTTAAGGACACCTACACTAATTACGTGGTTGGTAAATTAGAGGGAAAGATATCGTTAAGAAGATCGAGATGACGTTGGGAAGATAATATTTCAAGGAATCTTCGAGAAGCAGGTATTTGTGATGAAAACTGGCTTGATCTTGCTCAGGAAAGAATCCAATGACGAGCGTTTGTTACTGCGGCGATGAACTTGCGAGTTCCGTAAGCCATAGAGTAAGTATGTTAGAAATTTCAACCAAGTTTCCCTTAATTTGGAGTGTGCGAATTGAAAGCACGAGTTGTGTTCTTTCTTCAGTGCGAAATCCCAACTAGTTGAATTACAAACTTAAAATATTGTCATGAATGTATAGCTGTTATACCATAGACCTCACGCTTCCCCATATGTGGCTGCGCAAAATCTAATGGGTTTTTGTACAGGAGTACGTGATTTTGAATCCACCCGCTAGGTTGCTCCGGCATCGACCACATAATAGAATATGGAGGTCGATGCCAGTGCAACCTAAAGGATGGATTCAAAATCACGTGCTCCTGTCCAAAAAAACATTAGTTTTAGCGCAGCCAGAAATGGGAGAGCGTGCCAAGTCTATCTGGAGGTCTGTGGTTACACTACCCTATTACAGGTAAAAATCCTTTACATCGAACGTCATTATAACGAAATTTCCGTTAGAACGAAGTTCTTCCAAATCCCCGCCGAATTCTTGTTCATTACAACGAATTTTCGTTATACCGAAATAAAATCGCTGGTTCTGTAAAATTCGTTATAACGCCATTTTACCTGTACAACCTTTAATTAAAAAAAAAAAAAAAAGATGCTAAAGCTTGTTTAATTTTTAGCTAGGGAGAAGTGTGTCCAGTCAGGAACAAAATAAAGCTTCTACACCGTTTCAAGCTCCCATCATATTTGTAATTACATAGTCGTAAGGATGTTTGTTAAACATACCATTGTAGATAGTTTGCATATGTATATTTGTTGATGTGAGGATGTATGCCTACTTCATAGAAGTGCTTTAAATGTTTTCAATTTGTACATTTTTCGATGAGAATAGTGACGTTCTAAAGAAGATTGTGAGCCAAGGAAGGGATCTGCAATTTTTATTAAAATAGGTTCCGAACCACTCAGTTCAACTGACCCCCACCGGATCTGGACTCGAGACCGCACACCCAGTAATAACCATTTCGTCAACCGTGAACCCAATATATGTTTCTTTGTTTTAGTCTCAAAGACGAAGAACGGGATTTCGCTTATGTATTAGGTGTAATTCATAAAATCAATACAAAATTAAGGACTCCAATATAACATGCATAACGTAGCTAAGGCTTTCAGACTTAGGGTGCTTATTCAGAGCTCCTGAGATAACGTTACTCATTAACAGCTTATATAAAGTACACCAACCATTACTTCACGTGACTTTCCCGATTTCGGTTGATGGAACACTCCAACTGCAGTTCCAAGAAGTGTTAGGCAACCTATAATGAATCAAACATGTAAACCAGCTTCCGCAGTAGAGAAATAATGACGTAAATGACAAAAGACTAACCGGCCTGAGCCTGAATCGATAAGTATATACAGGGGTTGGACAAAAAATCTAAAACGTTTGAAAAAGTGTGAACATCATACCTGGTATGGTGTGGGGCCTCCTTTTGCGTCCAAAACAGCTTGGATCCGACGTGGAATGGACGTATACAACTCCTGAATCGTGCTGTGTGGAATGTTGTACCATTCTTCCTCCAAAATATGCTCCAGTTCCTTAAGGGATGATGATGGAGGGTAATAAGACCGAACACGCCTTTCTAACACAGACCACAATGGCTCAATGATGTTCAGATCTGGTGATTGTGGGACCCAGGGGAGGTGTGATAGCTCATGGTCATGCTCCTCAAACCATGATTGCACCGTTTTTGCAGCGTGACAGGGTGCCAAATCATCTTGGTAGATGCCATCACCATCCGGGAACAATGTGGGCCATGGGTAGAACCTGGTCCCCCAAAATGGCCTCATACGCCTTAGCATTCCTAATTCCATGCACGGCTATGATGGGACCTGCAGAAAACCACGATATCACTGCCCATACTGTAACAGAACCACCCCCATGCTTTACAGTTGGGCGCAGACAGTCTGGATCATAGGCCTGCGACGGTGTTCTCCATACGTAAACACGACCGGTTGTTGGAAACAAGGTGTAGGTCGATTCATCGGAATACATTACGTGTTTCCACTGATCAAGCGTCCACTCCTTGTGGTCCTTGCACCACTGGATACGCCGCTTCGCATTTACTGCTGTGACCAGAGGTTTGGCGATCGCGGCCCTGCCATGAATTTTCATTTTATGAAGTTCCCGTCGCACTGTTTTTGATGAAACCGGGTTCTGTAGGCCGGAATTGAGTTCAGACGTAATTTTCATTGCAGTGGTCTGCTTTTTAGCTGCTACAATTCGTTTTAATGCCCTCCTGTCCCTATCGGACAGGATTGTCTTTCGACCACTGTTGTGCTTTGCAGACGTTGTTTGCCCATGCATTGTGTATGCCCTCGTGACATTAAACACAGTGCCTGTCGATACCCCCCAATGGTCGCCACTGTTGTCACTGAAGCTCCAACCAGACGGGCACCAATGATCATGCCTCTTTGGAAGTCTGTCAGGTCGCCCATTCTACCGCACCACTTGCACACCACGACACTCACAGGTGAACTGGGTACTGCTGACGGAAGAGGAAGGTCCACATGACACATTGAAAACAAAACACGATCGACAACCGCAACACGTGTTGTACAGTGGCGGGCCACACTTACGTGTCCTGTATGACGTGTTTTTAGATTTTTTTTGTCCAACCCCTGTGTATATATATATTTTAAGTTAAATTCTACAAGAATGCATTAAACCTCAGATAATCTCTCCTTTCAGATAACTAATCAACAGGGCTATTTTTAACAATGCGTTGTAAAATTAACGTAGCCAATTCTTTACAAGGGTGTTTGAAAGCTTCTACATACATTAGCAGAACAAAATACTATGCTGTTAGAAAGTTAAGTCAATACAGTAACCCCCCCCCCCCATGACCTATTTTTTAGTCAGAGAACCAGAGCTGAAACGGGTCAAGTTTTGGACCGTGACAACGTTTCTGACCGGGTGGGCAAAGCAGAGTTAAACCTTGTTTTATACTGTTATGTTTGAACAGCATTACTTTAGGAGGGGGGGGGG